>QMFE01007116.1:509-15406 GCA_003314665.1 Tricholoma sp. MG77 | reverse complement strand
TGTTCGACTCGGCAGGTGCAGCTGCATCTCTGGCACCAGTTGCTTTGGACTCCGGACTGGGGGAACTAGTGTTAGGTTGCAACGAATTGGCGAATTAAGGCTGCGTCTGCTGATATGTCGAAGTGATATTAATTGAGCGGATATTGAGCGATGATGGTGGTCTGAAAGTACGGTCCGAACAGTAGGAAGGCATTGGGCGAAAGCAGTGCCAGACGATCGACATCGATGATCGATGATCCGAGATGATCGTCAGCTACTACACCAAGCGAATTCGATGGCATTCTTGTAATCTAGACTCGGGGAACTATCCTTGACATATTACCTGCGTCGAAACGTCGCTACCGTAGACATCGTGGTGGATCGTAAATATACATATATATGTGTGTGTGATATGTACCAAGTCCTCACCGTGAGTATGATGTAGAATCTGCATTTCTTCTCAGGAAACCACCCACTACATTAGATACCGTGTCAGTTATCTGTCGTGACTGAATATGTGCATGCTTGACGTAAAATAGTCGAACGTTCGTAGCATTCCAGATGCCTAAAGGTGTCATCCCACGAACATATATCTCGCCCCATATAAGGGATGTCAACCAGACAACAGAAGCGTTGGACCACTGCTTCCAGGGTCAGATTCGAATGAAGGCTGCAGACAGGAATACTCGCCAAAAACCTTCGAGGGGTCGGGGCTGGAGTTTCCGGAAGTACATGCTTGAGAGACACCGTGGACAGAAAATCGATAATCGCAGATATGGAAGTCGCCTTGTGGCGCGAGGCTTGTAACTCCTGGACTGTGGGGAGAAGCTCAGATATCAAAAGCATAACAGGATCAAGAGGGAGTCTACACCATGGTTAGCAATAAAGTTGAATATAGTTTTAGAACGGGTTCTTACCCTTGGTGCCAAGAAGTGACCTAGAGTGTAGCAATAAACACTAGCTCGAACAAAGAAGCGTTGAACCCACCCATTCTTGAGTTGGCACAAATCCATTTCTTCCAACCCCAGGAGTAGAAATGCGGTCCAAGCTACTATTGGTTTCTAGTGAGCTCGACCGCCTCTCCTTCATCTTGCCCCGAGCTTTTTCAGAAGTTGAGACGGAAACACTGCCATTCGGTGGTGACTCCGAACTTGGCGACATGAATGACTGTGTCACGACTTCAAGCTCACCATCTATCTGTCCTTCAGATCGCGAAATAGCATGCATATTCTCAGCTGAATCGGCCGGCATATCGTTAGCGCCACTTTCACTTTCTAAGAGTCTGCTCTTTTCCGCCCCAGGGTCTGCGATTTCACCAAAATTGGCGGAGCCTTTGCCTTTAACATTGCCGTCCGACTTCCGGGTTTGTTCTTCCTTTGCCAACTGAAGACGTTTAATCTCTCGAAGACCCTGGCTTAACGTGAAGGTTCCTAAGTTTTCAAACGCTTTGTGCGCCGAGAGAATGCCGTAAGCGAGGTTAGGATTCTCTGACAGGTGGTGGAGGATTATGGAGTTGAAGATATCAAGCCTATTATATGATCGGTGAGGAAGTCTGGGGAAGAGAGGGAGAGGTATTCTCACATCAAAAACAGCAGTCTTGGGTGCCCTTCATCCGCCAGAAGGAATAGAGGAGCCGAAAAGGATGTAAAAAGCTGAATAAGCCGAGTGGACGAGGTCACGGTGAGATTCTTGAAGTATGGTGCCGAATTTGCTAGAGAGATGACAAGCGCAGGATAAAGAAAGTTCAAATTTCCTGAAGTAGTGGCTACGATAGCATATATGGCCTGTCCAGTTAATAAGCACAATGTCACAGTGGTTGAAATCCGCATACATTGATCATGAAGTCTCCTGCTGTACCAGGAGAATTCCACTTGGCGGGTAACTGGGCTTTGACGGGACTAGACAACTTCAGGCCAAATGTGGGTTCTGCCGACAATGTCTGGATGATGTAGGACAACGCTCGACACAACCCATGCTGTTCTAAGAAGACGGTTGTCAGGCCGTAGCTGATTTAGTCGTCAGTCAACATCGCTTACGAGGCTTATCCTTGACTTCCAAAGCGTAGCAAAGAAGATAGGCGATCATATCCATTGATCTGTCTGACTGCAGAACATATGCGCGAAATTTCTGGAAGAGTGGTGTGAGCTGCCTGTCGTGGACACGAATATTCCCCTACCTTATTGAGTTCGATCATTTTCCAGAAAAAAATGACTCGCACACAATTGGTCAATAGTCTTAAAATGGCATGCGACCAGATGCTCACCAGTTTCGTGCATGTAGGCAATAGATTTTCTGGCTCCAGGCAATAAATTATTCATAGAAGCCATTTGCTGCTCCATAATGCCTAAAATACCCTTAGCGATGAATTCGAAGTCTGGGACTCGATGCTGAGATCAAATGTTAGCCTGATGCTTGTTCCTCATGTTTCTCTCGTGCATGTTATGCTTACTAGCTTCGCCAGGAAATATCGAAAAGCATTTGTACGGGCCGTCGGCGAGCATCCTTGGTTCACCCCCGATCCTGTAACTGCATCTCTCGCGTGACCACCCTGGAAATCCAACAAAACACACAAAACTTGGAGGCAGATGCCTACTAGATTGGATCTTGGGTCTTCACCCTTGAATACAAGATGGTTATATGGCAGCTTCCCAGCCACGCCTCCGATACTGCCGTCAACAAATGACGAGGAGTTCATCGCAGTATTCAACAAAGAGCACAAAATCGTCAATACGTCGCGACGAGGAGTCTCTTGGACGAGATGAAGGCTGTAGAGTGATGGTTTCAAGAGCATCGATCCCGGGGGGACGTATATTTGCCGGGATAGGAGAACAAGAAGAAGACGGAGAACCTCGGTTTTGTTATTATCATAAACATGACTGGGGCCTGGATCTGTCGTAGAACCGACACCCTTCTCCCTTGGAGACTTTGAGCAGAATGGAACTGGGTCTTGTAAACAACGCACCATATAACATAGTTAATTTTATAATGGTCAACTTGTATCTTTTTCGGAAGCGTAAACCCACAACAGAATAAGAGATCCGTGATTGCATTAAACAGCTTTTCCCCTAAGGCAGGAAGCTCCTTGCGCTTTGGTTGCGTGCTTGGTGTACGTTCTGGAGCTCCACCCTCGCCCTCGCTGTCGTCATCATCAATTACGAACTGCGGCACTGCATTATCACCAGCTCCATCTTCAAGTTCTGGCTTCTTCCACAGTACCTCCAGCTCGAACGCATTTGACTCTCCTTCGACTTCAAATATGACTGGGAGCACACGTTGAAGAATCCGCAAGCAGTTCAGAACTTCTTTCGTGGTGTTTCTGTCGGTAGAACTATTTCCAGCCTTCATAAAGGAGGATGCAAATGCAGAGACAGAGTCATCGGTTGATGAGGGAAAGGTGTGATCGACAATCAGATTGAAGAGCCGGGAAGTCACGACACGTATGAGAGTTGCAATGTTTTCAGGTGCATCAAGCAATGCACGTCTAACTGAAGACTTGGTCAATTTGGTTGAAATGCCAGGCAGCGACGGACATACTATGATGAGGAGTGATGAGAGAGAACACATCGGAAGCTGAATCAAACAACACGAAGTACTGTTGAAGTAAGTATTCGATATAGACTAGTCAGAAGGAGAGGTCATGCTGACTTGGTCCCAGTAGCCGTCATTCTCTGGGATGTTCTGAAAACCCATCCTCAATGAATCTTCAAAAGAGATGGTAACTGCCTAACTTGAACTCACTCTCACAGCTACCAACTTGGCAAGGCCGCCTGGTTGAGTGGGGAATGCTAACTTAGCTTCGTCCCCTAAGAGACCAAACGGCGCTGTAAGTCGTCGCGGTATCTTGCTAAGCATGGCCTCCAATGTCCGATATTACGCAGGAGACGACAGACTTGAACACAGCCACAAGCATGTTTTTGGCACTACTACTACTCCTGGAGGACAGATACTCCATGACTCCTGTGTGTCCAATACACGGATACATAGAAATGACAAGCAAATTTATTATACTCCCTTGTGTTCCTGAACAACATTGAGTAACCATATAGTATGTAAGTCACGGTGGTGCTATCGATGATCACAGGAAACAAAAGACTATATCAAATCAGCATGCCCACTGCGATTCGCCCCTGGATTATATGAAACAAGCCTTCGTGGAATCTTGATCATTCAAGCTTTAGATGTTGCCAGATAAATATTGGACCAATTTCTGAGCAACCAGTTCAAGCGGAGAAAACAACTGTTTTAAATTGAACCTATGTTATTTAAATACACCGATGCTCGGTAATTGTCACCAAAATCACTATCAATTAAGTAGCCATAACAGCAAGGCCCCTGCGAAAAGAGAAAATCCCGCGCTAGCAGTAAGTTTGTCACCGGCTCCGGATTTACCTGAACCACTGCCAGTGGATCCAGTGGTAGTACTGGCAGAAGGTGGGGCGGTGGCGATACCGTTCACCCCTCCGGTAACTGGTCCATTGTTGGGTTCCTACAAAGAAATTAAGAGTTATGCCAAAAATGGTAACAATGCCACTTGCTGCCTTTTCATTGCTGCCTATTGTGATAGCAGCTGCTTTGAAAGCATCAAACGTATTATTGCCTGAGGTAGGTGCGTTTATGCTTCCAACCATGCCCAATCCGCAGTGGGTTATCTTAGAGAATATTAGTAATTGGAGATGCCGTGCCTCTGGCAATTATACTTGTTTGCAGTGGAACCAGATTGCTACAAAGTAGTTAATAGTCCCTGAAGAGATTGGCTGGATAAGAGCATACGTTTTGTGTCGTCGGTGATATTCACGGTGAACTGTGTTGCGGCTGTCAAACCCGAATCGAAGCCCGCTGAAGAATTTCCCGAGGCCACGAGATATGTACAAGGATTGGCAAATGATGACTGGGTAACGGAGTGCGTTATACCACCAGTGGCACTACGACGTTGTCAGCCTCCAAGTGCCTCCGAAGAAAAGGATATGCTGACGCGGGGAACCAGAAAGTAACGAGGGTGCCGTTGGAAGCAGTGATATTCGCAGGATGGTATGTAAAAGAACCATTGAAAAAGACATCAATCTTGTTTCCATAGCAGTAAGAGGACTATTTCTTAGCAATAGGACATGCGCTTACGTTGATGTGCCCTGGGGTATTTGTGGGGGTGGTAGGAACACTAGTGGGAGTAGCCGCAGAAGACGACTGTGAAGTAGGTGGAGCACCGTACTGGGCAGTGACGAAGGGCATGCATATGAAGCAGACAGCTACAGCGAAGACAGGGGAGTACATGATGTTTCGTGAGGTAACGTGTGGTTTCGAGAGATCACTTGAGGACATATTAGGGCATTAAAACACCACAAAGTAAATATAGAAGAGAGACATCACATAATCCTGTGGGTTTGAAATGTAAGAAAGAGGAAATGTGTACTCCTTTCGTCGAACCGTGCCTGCTGTGATCGATGACGATGATGTGAGCCTGACATTCCGCAGTATTTCATATCAATTTAAAGTCTTACCTTGCAATAAATAACAGCCTGAGTAACATCAAAGACCATGGCAACTCCTTCTTTTGAGCTTAGCCGTCGAGATGTCGGAGTTCGTCAACAGCGCCCAGAAGACGGCCTATTTGAAATTTCGAGATGATGAGCCTCGATCAAGCGCGGTCATCTCGGTGGAGCACCTTTCCTGTCAGCAAATTCATACACGTGCACCGAGGAACCAAGTCCGAATTCGGAATCGTGGCAGGGTTCTTCATTGACGGTGGGAACGAGAGTGGAACCAGCTGTTCCTAGCATCTGTGTTATCGACATCAGCATCCGTGTTACCCTGTGCTACAACTACTTCCCAATCTCAGTATTCCCGAATCAAATGGAAGTTACGTATGAGGGAACAAACTAGCCTCAGTCATCCGCAACAGCCTACAACGGGCGATGTCCCCTCACGAGATTGGCAGGCCGCTGAAGTATAATACATGACTACGCACCATGCATGTGGGCATGCGACTTTCACTTGACGGGATTAATATTACAACAGTGGCGATTGAAAATGTTCTATTGAGGGCAAACCTGGCCATAAATTTGACACAGTTTTGCTCAGGTAATAGTAACCTACCAACATCAATCGCAGGTCAGGGGTAATATATATATTGTGGAGTTAGAAGACGGAACGTTGCACGAACACCAACGAGACGATAAAGTATGACACTGTTGCCAGAGGTTGCCAGTGCGTCGTTTGGCATTCGCACGCTTTGCCACGCCGCGCCGAATTTCCGGCCCGTTCAAGTTTGTTACTATGTTACTATATTGATATCTACAGGCTACGCTACATAAGACTTCAGCCAACATTCAAGTTAAGGGCACATCTTTATCAGACACGTATAGGTAAGTAGAAAAGTCAAATAAAGGATGAGGTAGACAACAAATGCTTGGTCGCAGGTGCATCAAAAACCCTGTGGGAAAAGCTTTGTTACATAGTAAGTACATAAATCAACATATGTAGGGGCCGACCATTGTTCAGAGGACGTGCTAGACAAGCAAGGTGATTGATTTCTTTTATCTGTGAATAGTTGTTACTACAATCTGCCGATGTGACCAGCCATTTTTTTAATCAATGCATCGACGCGGAGGTGTAGGACTAGCTGCTTTTGACCGCCAAGAGCAATCTAACCGTTCTTTCGCACAACTCTCGTCAGCCCTCTCTCGGGCCCAAGTCGATCATCTACACTCCCAGCTCAATCAATTCCGTACCGCGTTGGCCCATTTCGCTTTAGCTCATCGTGAGTCTATAAAAAGTGATCCGGCTTTCAGACATGCATTCCAGCAGATGTGCTCGTCCATCGGTGTCGACCCCCTGGCAGGACCTAGAAAGGGCGGATGGTGGGCCGAGATGCTTGGACTGGGCGATTGGCAGTACGAGCTCGGGGTGCAGATTATAGATGTCTGCGTGAGCACAAGAGACAGAAATGGAGGCCTGATTGAGATGTCGGAACTTGTGAGACTTGTCAGCAAATTGCGGGGCGTTCGAGGTATGATCACGGAAGACGATGTGGTGCGCAGCATCAAAACTCTGCAACCACTTGGTGCAGGGTATCAAGTGGTGGACATCGCAGGACGCATGATGGTTCGTAGCGTGGTTAAGGAACTTGATGAAGATCAGTCTATGGTGCTCGCAATAGCTCAAGAAGAAGGAGGACGGATTTCCGAAGGTACATTGATACAACGGAAGGGATGGACCTCAGAACGCTGTAGAGCTGCCTTGGAAAACATGGTATACAGAGACGGATTATGCTGGGTGGATGACCAAGACGAGCTCTGTGGAAGGGCATACTGGGTGCCTTGTTCCATGCAATGGGATCTTTGATTCTTGTTGGATTTTTGTTGCTCCCGCTGTTACAATTGTAACGATAAAAAACACATCTCTACCAGCTAGAGACTAAGTAAGGCTGGCCAAGTAAGCTAGTAGCTACCTCGATGGATCGTCATACAAACAAGAGGACTCGGAGGAACTATGCACTGTCTCAAAACCGCAACTTTAAGCTGATGATTTCGAAACTCAAGACCTCGAGCAAGTATAGAGAATATTGAAACAACCATGTAGCTAGCTATAGCAGACAATGACCATCAGAGGAATTCAGGTCTAGGACTTCCGCTTGATTTCAGATCAGTTAAGATCGGCTCAAGTGGCGGCGATGGAGAGCGCGCAGAAACTAAAGGAATCATATATATTCAGCTGACCTTTGGGGATGGTTATTACAGGACTTACATAGGTGGACTTCTTCTCCGCCTCCGGTCATTCCCTCCACCGCGAAAGTGATAGTTCTTACTTCCAAAGAGCGCAGTTCTATGAGAACCAATTTTCCTGTCCGAGCAAAGTCTGGCACCATAATGATTCGACATCGTGCTCGTTTTCCACCTGCCTGACCATCTTCGCTTTCCTCTGTAACCAGTTTCGTTGCAAATTTCTTCTGGTTACCAATAATGTATAGATCCGGTGTCTCCGTGATGACAAATGGATCTCCACCAAAATATGGATGGCACCAAAGTGTATCCGGGGCGGTTGGAGCCATATGTCTCCATTTCAAAGTTGATTCCAGTATTGACAGAGGAGTGTTGCCGCGTGAGGGAAGGTACTTAAACATGTCGTCTAGGGGCTGACCAGAATTAACAAGCAGTGTTCGCGACACTGCAGGACATTCCGATGTCTCGTCATCTGTTTGCATTCCACACGCAAATCTCAAATAGGTGGGGTTTGTTTCAACACAAAACGTTGAAAGCTTCGCGACAGCTCCGAACATCGCTCGCGGAAGAGGTTGCTGAGGCATTATAACCCCAGATGGATCTGTTTCTCCGGGAAGAATGTGGACAGGCATCGAGCTCGCAATGTCGAATAAGTGGGCTGATAAATTGAGGATAGGGTGGGGTGAAAATGTTGCTCCTTCATTTCCGTATCGTCGCTGTTCATCAAGATGAATGAGGTCAAAGTACAAAAACAATACGACGCACAGTCTTTCCTGTCTGTTCTGCAACCCCAGGTTCGCCCCGTACGGCAGGCGACGTATCACCCAACGAATTCCCCGCGATGATGAGCCGGGAAATTTGAGCAGCGGACGCCTGTTCCTTCATTCCACCTTCTTCACCTGTCAAGTACTCTACCAGCATTTGAATCTGTGCATCGGAGGGGGAGGGAGAACCGATGTCAAGGCCAGAAACGACAGCGATCCATTCATTCGTCGATGGACTTGCGGGTGACAGATCTAGGGACTTGGTCAATCCGCGATGATCAGAGGAGGTACCACGACACCTACTATCGACTTCCATCTTATCTTGCTGCCCTGCGATTTCAGACTCTGATAATAGTTGGGGTGCCATCCCCGGATAGCATATATCCACTACCTCGAAGTCACCATTTGCAGTCTCCGCGCCTAGAGCCCCAATGATGACGCCTGTGACTAATCTTGCTTTTCGTATGTGATCACCTACCAGTCGAATGCGACCTGACTCATCTTCGAGCATAACATGGTCATCTGAAGAGTAGAATTTCGGCAAGGGTGGAGGGGGAGGAATGGAATGCTGAGTGAACGAAATTTGAATACCACAAGGATAGAAAGGAGGCGCAGAGATCTTACGTCGCGTGCGATATCTTCCATGACATTTGGTTTCAGTGGCATATCCATGTAAACGGTCCCGATGATGTAGCAAAGACGAGATTTGATAACTTCGAGGACCCGCGGAACCAAAATGGGAGTACCTAGCAAAGAAAACCCTTTGAATGTGTGGGGAACTGGACGAAAGACCTTAGAAAGACCTTCGACCTCTCTCCAGCGCCTGTGAGCCCTCTCCTCGACAAATTCCCGGAGCAATCGCAGCCTGACAAAGTAGATGTTCGCATACTGATGCCTATAGGACTTGTTTGCACTGCTTATAAGGAAAGAAGACGCGGTAGGCGAGGGAGGAAGCAAAAATGTGGGTGGTCGAAGAGAATTAGATGTGGTAGGACTGCTCGAGAATGACGTTAGAAATATGTAGAACACTGCACTGGCACTGACAGGGGAACGACTGAGGTCCGCTTTATGGATGAATCGCTTGTTGGACCGCCTGCGGTTGGACAAATGTCCATGCCGGTCATCATGTTTAGAAACAATGTTCGATCAATCAATTTCATATGGGATCCTATTGTACACACAACCACTCCTTTGGATTCAACAAGTCTTCGCATAAGTACCAGAAGATACACTTCCTTGCCCCATCTTCAATCCGCCTTCATGATGTTCCTGCGTGGTGCGTTGGTGTTGGGCCTGATAAAGCATGTTGAGCGCATGTGCGGATGTCGCTTTGCTTGCCAAGCTCTCTGTCACCTCAATCTAGTAAATAAGATGAATGTTGACTAGCTTGTCTTTCAAACTTCGATAACATACTATGTCAGCAACAAGTTGATCGATAAGCTAGCATCATCAGATAGACACATGAGGGCCTGGCAACAACACTGAAATGAATAGAAACGAACCACTTCCGTCATGCTTTCTCGTACGACAACACGAAGTATGTCAACGTGCTCTAGGTTCGGAGCCAACTCATAGTTTGGCACGATCCTACGGATGTGAGCATGATACTACGATCTCGGTGTAGTAACGACTCACCATCCCTTTGCCCTGAGGAGCGTTTGAATCCATTTCTGCTGGATCTCTGGATATTTCTCCTGGAACGTGTCCGAGAAACGGAAAGATACCACGGGGAGCCCAGCCTCGTATAACTGTCCATCGGTATCAAGAAATGCAATATTATTTGCAAAGCGTCAGACATACTTCGACATCACCATCGTTGCCTCCCACGTCACGGCCTTCGTCCGCTTTCCTGTGAATGTCACTGAGTACCGTATAATACTCACTCTTCTCGAGAGCACGACTCAAAAGTCTCGCGTTTTTCAAATCATCCAGCGCTACTGCCCGATATCCCTCAAAACCAAGATGGATGAAATTGAAGTACTGCGCGATGATCGGGGCAGCGGGTCGAGAGAAGTTGAGCGAGAAGGAATATTCAACTGAACCCAGATAATGCAGCTCAAAAATAAGGTCTTTGGGAAGGTGGGCCTTGTCTCTCCAGACTACCCACCCAACACCGACATAGCTCAGCCCAAACTTGTGACCACTGTCGATCATAACTACTTGAGCATGACACTGATAAGTAACCTGGCACATACGAGGCATTGATCGAAACGACCCTGGGTAGCTTGAAGTCCCATTCAAGCTTCGGCTACTCGATCAAATCAGCCCAGTAGTAATGCTTTGAAAAAGTGACTCACGGTGGCAAATGGGGCGATGAAGGCACCAGAAGCACCGTCGACTGCAATTTTTGTTCAATTCCCGGTGATTGACAAAGTGGTCGTGGCTTACCATGAATCGGAACGGAATGCCCTGTCTTGGCCTCATATTCGTCGAGAAGATCGGACATCTCTTTCACTGGTTCATAGTGACCAGTATAAGTGCCTAAAGAAAATACCATGCGGTTGGCCGAAATTTAATAAAAAGCGGTGTCTTACTTCCCAGGATAACAAACACGCCAATCGTATTTTCATCCACGTACTCCATTGCTTTCTTGGGATCCAGCCTGTATTTGCTCTCGACGGAGATTGGCACTAGTCTACAATCGACCTCAAAGTAACGAGCAAATTTTTCAAGAGCCACTTGAGCGTTTGCCCCCATTACGATGTTGGGCCTTATTTCTAATCTATCAGCTGATGGATATCGAATAAGGAGGAGCGCATTCACCCAGGCTCATGGATGCTCTTGCCAGCAGCCTTGCGCTTCATTTGCCAAGTTCGTTTCATTGCAAGACCGCCAAGTTGAATTGCTTCAGAAGATCCAGTTGTAGCAGTTCCAATGGCTTGTTTGGAAGACGGTGCGTGCCACATATCAGCAAGGATGGAAATGCCTTTGACGAGGATTAGCCAGAGCTGATGACAAGATCAAAATTAGGTTACAGCGCGTGTGAAGAGCCTCTGAAAAACAATGCATTAATAAACAATCCAACGATGATGTAGTCAAGCTACATACGAGTCGCAGGATATTCGTCAGTATCTTGAACGCTGCGATCAGTAGATGCAGGCGGAGCCAGCTTGCAGAAGATACACACCGATGAGATTCTTGGACATGTTTTCCATCATGAGTTTATCCGCTTGTGGAGGCATCCATGTGTGTACGAAAGAAGCCAAGTTGAGGACCGGGGAGCCATCTGCAATGGTTATGGTACGTCTATCGAAGACCGTCAAGACCCACCTAAGTTGAGCTCATCATGAATGAGCTGGTAAGCAGCATCGGCATTGACGCCCTAAATAATGGTGATCAGGGAGCAGTTCGTGATAACAAGATTGAAGGGATGCCTTAGAGGCTAAATGATACTTCGGGATCGGATTGGTACCGTAACGAGCGCCATAGCAGTGACTGATTTCATTCGGATCTGTTTTCGTGAGATTGTGATGGCGACTTTTCTTATCCTAGGAACATCAATTTGAGGTGATTGTCCGATTAATTCTGATAAGTAGGATGCATACATGAGCATCCTGAAGAAGTCTGTTTGGATTGACATGCTAAAAGGTGGAAGTGTCTCAACAGAACAGCATACAATGGGAAGGACGGCTACCTTGGAGAGAGCCATTGTTGGGGGAAAGTAAGATTGAAACATCGTAGTAAGTTCTTCTTTATATCAAGACATATCGCTGATGTCATGACTATTTATAACCATCAAATGATAACTCTGCACTGCGTCTTGGCTGCGTCAGTTTTGACTTTTAGGCTAACAAATCGTGCTTCAAGCTTCAAGTCTGAACAAACATGATCAGCAACAGTAAGTAAGCCATGCATACATACATGCTGGAGGAGTTGCATACCTAGAATGAGAAAGTGGGGAAATGTTGGCAAGCAGATTGATTAGGTGCCACCTGACGTCGTGGGTCCGAAAAATGTCCGCATTTATTGCCCGCGACATGTATAATCCAAACGACAAGTCTATCAATAGGGTGTTTCACAGACCCTCGATATGGACTCAATTCGAGCCCTCAATTCCCTCAAATTTTGAGGGAATCGAGTCCTTAAGTTGAGGCCTCGAGTCCACCGAGGGTGCAAATCGCCCTCGACCCCACGACTTGCAGCCTCAACTTCATCCCTAATTTTGTCCCTCGATCTCTTCCCTCAACTTACGCTGATGCCTTACGTGATTTATTTTCCCAGGGTTTTATTTCTGTCCACAACATCTCTCCAACGACCATTTTCCCACCGTCTCAACGTTCAATGTTCCATGTTCAACCACCGTACGACATTGCCACATCCCTCCCATAAGACCTCACCCCCTCTGTAAATGCGACCTCGACCACCACCATAGCCTCCAGACCCTAAGTAAGTGTTTTATGTAATGTTTTTCTTACTGACAAGTTTCTATGTACAACGACAACGCACGCGGCCCGTACACCCTCCTCCCCATTCAATGGGATGTGAGGGGTTCGTTTTTGTCTAGCACGACCCCAGGCAGGTGCCATGAGTGGGTAACCACGAGGTAAGCACCCGCTACCCTATTCCCGCCACGTCACTACTAACTACCTTGACGTAGGTAAGGGATCCAACACCCGCCAGCGCCGCTGTGAGCAACTGCTCGCAGGGTGGATCATTGGTAGACAACGGGACTGAGAGACGACAGGGACTGAGATCACGCGACGAACAACAACAAGAAGGGAAGGACAGGACGACGACGACGGCCAACCGCTGCTGCGAGCAACTGTTTGCAGGGTGGACGGGGTGTGCGAGGCCAGACAACAACGACAAAATGAGGACGAGGACAGGACGATGAGGTACCACCACCGCTGCCGCACCAGCAACCGCAACCGCCGCCGCGAGCGACTGCTTGCGGGGTGGACACGCGGGCGGAACGACGACAACGACGGCACGGAACGACAAGATGGGGCAGGCATCAACGCAGACAGGACGACTCAGCACCCCCCGCCTCGCAACAACCACAACGGCGAGGAGACGACAAGGTAGGATGACGGCCACCACCACATCACCCCCAACTGCCGCCCCGAGCAACTGCTCGTGGACCAACGAGGACAGGGACGACAAGAGTGATAGGGTTTTTTTTTATGTATTCATTGACTCGAGTGTGCATATGTACATGCCAAGTATGTACTCTAAATATGTAATCTACTCAGCAGTACAGAATTCTACCAGTTCTTGACCTTAGTCTTTGAGATGAAGCTAAGTAATACACCCTTGAAAAATTGGTGAGTGAGGAGGGAGGGGAGTCAATGAGGACTATTTGTTTTGATGTCCTTTTATATGAACCCTCAAATTGGGGTCAAGTTTGAAGGCAAATTGAGGGTCATATCGGAGGTGTGTGAAACACCCTATTGTTTTTTATGAGTCCGACTTACGAACTTGGGGTCCAACTTCGGTCTGGATTTCCTCAAATCGGGGTCAAGTTCAAAGGCAAGTTGAGGGTCATACCGGAGGTGTGTGAAACCCCCTAATGGTATTTCCCCTTGTACATATTGCTGCAACTTAGCATTTACCGAATTTCTTTGTGAGAGCAGTTTTTCAAGTCCATCCTTTATGCATTTGTCCATTGCTGTGCTTTTACGTGACTGGCGTTCCACGAAAACATGGGTGTAGCGGCTGGTGATGCTTTCCCCTCCTCCAAACCCCGATTTCGTATGTGACCGAACTAGTTCCCAGCTTAACAACCCATAGTCCCAAATCAATGATTTGTACAGGCGTAAAAAACTGCGGAATTCAAAGGAGGGCCATGGAGTCTCACTTGACAAAAGGAGATAACTAGACCAATAAGGGGCAACGTTGAGGGCTCAAGGCAACAGTGATTGAGGGTGGCTCTGGAGCCATGTCTGGAACAAATGAAGAACAATCAAAAATTCAGATCCAATGTGTGAGGGTTTGCAAAGTGGGCACAAGGTAGGGAGAAAGAGCTGTTTGGTGACCCTTAGGGTCAGCCTTAACAGCTGACATTGTATTTGTATTGTCAAGGTACACCACTATAATAAGGGTGGGATGGTGGGAGAATGAAAAGCTATGTGAGTGTAGTATGAGCAAGACAATAAGAGGAAACCCCAAGAAAAGGGGTTGTCTTACTGGTAGAAACATAAACCTACTAGCGAATAGGAGTAAAATAGTATGATGTAGAAAAGCAGCTCTGTGAGAACTGTTGACGACTGTAAAGCATTATGGTGAGCACCTGGTGCCATCAAATGAGGTTGCAAAGTGTTGCATAGAGCACGCAGTGCATTTGTCTTGCGTCATCTGAAACCTTCACCATCAAGGGGTACCTGGGATGTTAGTGATGACATGGGCTTGGTAAAATTTTTAAAGAGAAGTCAGCCCCTCCCCCCCTTGTGGGATATTGCTACTATATTTGGAAATAGTTACATAATGGATGACTTTCCAT
>QMFE01007104.1:0-16964 GCA_003314665.1 Tricholoma sp. MG77 | reverse complement strand
CATATCCATACCTGACAGCTTGTGTTGGGATATGGATGAGCTGAGAGTGTTCTTAAGACTGAGATTGTGATAGTGAAGCACAGAGGCAGATGTCTATCATTCTCCTATAGTACGGCCTACATATGTTACATACTATAAATAGGCCTTGGTAACTAATACTCGGACCGGGCTTGGATTGGCCTGATCCCAACACTCCCCTTCAAGCCAAGCATGGTTTGAGTTGTGGAATGGTTAAATCTATGAGAGAGTTAAAAGATTGTCATTCAGGTGCATCAAAACCTCTGTGTGGTGGAACACCCTGTGGGTAAAAACCAACTCACGCACGGGGAAAGCTACTGAGTTATTGTAATGGCTGGACCCCCATCTCTGCCCTATGTCACTTAAATTTAGGCCTCGGTAGTGCCTTGGTTAATACATCTGCTGTTTGTTCAGGGTCACAACAGTTTTGAATATTCAGAATTTTGTTGGTTATTAAATCTCAGACCCAGTGATGGTGCAACGTGATATGTTTTGATCGCTGATGAAATTGAGGATTATGGGTCAACACTACAGACCCGTTGTTGTCACCTTTAATTTCCATTGGAAAATTCTGAGTGAATCCGAGTTCGCCATACAAATTTCGAAGCCATGTTGCCTCGCAGCCAGCTTCTGATAATGCGACGTATTCTGCTTCCATGGAGGAAAGCGCGATCATGGTTTGCTTCTTTGATTTCCACATGATGGTTCCCCCTGTTGCTAGGAAGACATAGCCAGTAGTGGATTTGTGGTCATCGGCGTTCACAAATGAGGCATCTGCATAACCATGGAAGAGGTTGTTGGGTTCAGATTCATCTTGGGATTTTCGATAAGTTATCCCTAGGTTTTTCATACCCACTAGGTACCTGAGTATCCACTTTATTGCACCGTGGTGTTGTAGGCCAAGGTTAGTGGTGTAGGTGGCCAGTTTATTTACTGCAAAGCTGATATCTGGTCTCGTGGAGTTTGATATAAACTGTAGGCACCCCAGTAATTTAGCAAATGAATTGCTATGATTTAATTCATTGTGATTGGGGTTTGGTTCGAGTTTGATATTGGGATCCATAGGGATAGTGACAGGGTTTGCATTGAGCATTTCTTCCTTATGGAGAACATTCTCAATATATTTCTGTTGAGAGATAGTAATTGAGTTGTCAGTACGCGTTACTTCAATGCCAACGATTTTATGTGGTTCTCCTAAGTTGGTGACTTCCCATTCTGAGCGGAGCGCATTCTTCATATGATCCATCATTTTATCAGATGAGGCAAAGAGTAGTGAGTCATCCACCCAGATGGTCAGGATTCCAAAGTCGCCGTTGTCATGTTGAATATAACCGCATGGATCCGATATTAAGCGTTGATATTCATGGTTCTTGAGTTTACCATCAAGTTCATTGTTCCATTCATGTCCAGCTTGTTTTAATCCATATAATGGCTTGACCAGCTTACAGACTCGGCCTGTTCCATCTCCACATCCTTCAGGTTGTCGCATATAAATTGTTTCATGCAAAGTGCCATTGAGATATGTAAAATGTTTCCATATAATCGTAACCAGGGCATTGAGCGCATCCTTTAGCCACGAGTCTTGCTCTGTACTGAATTACTTGTCCTTCTTTATCACGCTTTTTGATGAAGACCCATTTGTTTGTGATTGGGATTGCATCTGGCGGTTTGACACCAAGTTCCCTTTTCTTTCAATAGATCTAGCTTGTTTTGTATGGCAATTTCCCATTCAGGCCAGTCAGGGGAACTCTTGGTGTCCTTAAGACTTGTCAGTTTGTCTCTGGCTATAATTGCGTAAACTTCTTCCATTGTCAGGGAATTATTCTTGTCATCCTCGTCTGGAAAAGGATTGTGAAGGTTTTTGTAGTCAATACGAATTCCACGCGTTCTCCATGGTTCATTAATATCAATGTCCCCCTCAGTTTCATTCCACTTATGCTTTTTATTGGGCTCAAGATTCCAAGTTAAATCATCAGAAACTGTTACACCCAAATTTGGCGGTGTGCTACCTGCAGGCTCCCCCTCACTCAGCAAATCGGGTGTCACATTGATGTCCTTGGGAGGTGTGGGAAGTTCTGGAGGGTTAATATTACAGAAGTTGCGAGAGGTAAGTACCTTGCGTGTTTCCACGTTATAATATTTGATGGCATCAGCGCCATCATCGTAGCCGACGTAAACCCACCGTTTTGATTTTGGCTGCATTTTCAATCTACCTTTTGTCCTTGTAGTAAGACCCAAACAGGTGCTCCAAATTCTCGTAAATGAGAAATGTTTGGTTTTATATTGTACCATCCTTCATAAGGTGTTGAGTTCAGCAGATGTTTGGTGTATGATCGATTTCGGAGATAAGCGGCATGCAGCACCACATACTCCCAAAGAAATTCAGGCAGTTAGTTGGCGATAATCATAGCTCACAACAGTTCAACGAGTGTTTGGTTCATCGGTTCAGCCACGCCATTCTGTGAAGGTGAATATGGTACAGTATAGTGAATGTCCATACCATTTTCCTTACACCAACGTTCCAACTTCTCATTTACAAATTCTTTCCCAAAATCAATCTGTATTGCCTTAGGATTTTGTCCATGGGTTTTCAAGTGGGCCAAATAATTAATTACAGCTTGTGCCGCATCAGACTTTAGCTTGATGCATTCAACAGTTATGAATCTCTTCGCATCGTCCACAAATAGCAAGTAGTATTGATGGCCATTGATAGATTTGATCGGGTACTTTCCCCATAAGTCAATATGTGATAATTCACCGGGGTCAATATTCCTCTTTGATGATTTTGGAAATGGCTCGACATGTTACTTCGCTTCCATGCATGCGATACAGTCAGGTTTAGGTGAAAGTTTGTCAACGTTGAATTTGTCAACCATATTTCCATCAAGTAATTTTTTAAGTCCAGTGTATGCCACATGTCCAAAGTGTTGGTGCCATGTATCCAAAGTAGGCTGTGTATTATTACCAACAAATGTTTGATCATGTGCGGCAGCAATACTGTGTGGTTTTCGTAAGGTCAACTTCATCCTGCATAGATGGTTGTGAATTTTATTTCCTTGCACTATCGGTGTGCCAGCTTTCATGATTAATGTAATTTTACCGTTTCCACCGATATAGTGTCCACCAGCCATGTCCCATCACCCCAACAAAATTAAATTATTTGGTGTTCCAGGCACATGTAGAATGTTTTCCAAATGGAGAATATAATTAACACCGTTGCATGTCGAATTTAATTCAACAGTTCCTCGGCCTGCAATAGTTGCTTCTTTACTGCCTACACCTGTTACGGAACTATTTCCCAAAGGTGTGTAATTGATAAAAGCTTCGCGCTGATGCATGACATGCAATGTTGTCGCTGAATCGGCTAACCAATCATAAAAAATTGATTGCTCATCATTTCCGTTGGAATTACAGGTGTAGGATTTATAATTGGTGATATGATTTTCCAGGGATGTACTGGTACCACTAGCTGTCTGGGTTTTCACTAGGTTCGTGCTTCTGCTGATACTGTTATTGTTCCCATTTTGAGATCTGTTCATCCAAATTTTGTAATCCTTGTATAGTAAGCCAGTAAATGTATCAGCACCAACAGGGTCTATGGATTCATCAGGTCATTTCACATTACCAGTGATGTACCCAGTTATATTGCAGTTAATGAATACCCTCTTCATCCTTTCTCTGCCATCATGCCAGTTGTCATCCATCAAGTGATCATGGTTGGCAATCCTGTTTACAATCAAATATTCCTTCATCCTGGTTAGTGAAATTGCTGGTTTGTCATCAGCCAGGGGTTGCATTTTAGTCAGGGTTCGTTGTTGTTGAGCTGTATTAGAACTGTAGACCCCACTGGACTTTATAGGGGCTTGATGTGACACTGTCTCTGCTACCAGAGACAGTGCCTGATGATATCCATCATTAGAGAATAGATCCATGATATGTCCAGGGTCAGGGCCCATAACCTGTTGGGATGAGAGTGTTCTTAAGACTGAGATTGTGATAGTGAAGCACAGAGTCGGACATCTATCATTCTCCTATAGTACGGCCTACATATGTTACATACTATAAATAGGCCTTGGTAACTAATAGTGCTTAAATGTCCAGTCCTCAGGACCGGGGAAGGACCGAAAACCGAACCGAACCATAACCGGTCCTATAGGACCAATGGTCCCAGTTTGACAGCTTGTCAAAGCGGTTTGGTCCTCGGTTTTCGTTCTCATTAACACTGGCTGTAACCGTCGAGAACCAGTTCAGACCAGTTCAGGACCACACTGGTGGTCCATAACTTAAAATGTAACAATGACATAAATATAATACAATTATAATAATATCTACATAAAAATGGGGCATACCCAAATGAAATGTGAGCCGTTTAAATAGTGCAGTGTGAGCACGGACCATTTGCATGGTCACACACTTTCATTTACATGTTTACATTTTTTGTTTATATGTTTATGTTTATTTGTACCGCATTGCCACGAACTGCAATGCGTTTCACAACTTGTTTCTCTCCCACCCTGCCATCGCCGCCACCAATGTGGCTACAAGAGTGCCACGTCACACACACAACGGGCCCAAATGATTCATTTGAGCCCCAGGTAAGTTCCTTTACTTTGTTTAGAAACTGACTAACTTTTTCATTCTGTTTTTAGGTTCTATTACTGTAACAATGTCATTACAACGTATGCCCCCCCGAAATGGCAGTCATGAGCAACAGACAACCCTAAGCACCCAGCCTCATGAGCCACTGCTCATGGGGTGGATCGTGGGTGCTACCTGCCAATGATGATGGGACAACAACAACGCCAACACCAACGATGATGGACGGCGATGGACAATGAACAACAATGACAACGATGGACGACAAGGATGACAGACAATGACAATGGACAATGAATGACAATGGCAACAACAAACAACAACGATGAACAACAAACAACGATGATGGATGGCAATGACAGACAATGACAACAATGGATGGCAATGGACGACAAATGACAATGGCGACAATGGACGACAATGACCACGACAGACGACAACGACAATGATGGATGATGCAATGCTGGCGCCACCAACACACACCACACCACCCACTGCCCCCTCCCTTGCTCGAAACGCGAGATGGGGGGTTTTTACCTTTTGTTCTGCACTCATGTCCAGCCTCGCGAGCCACTGCTCGCAGGGTGGACTTCTTTTGTTTTAATTTTGTTTTAATTTTGTATTGTAGTATATAGTAATTACATGTAGTCAGTAATATAATGTCAGTTGGACTGGTTTTCAAACTGACTTGTAACCGACACAGACCGGTCCTGTAGGGTCTGGCCTGGTTTTCGTAGAATTTTTGTAATATCAGAACCGGTTTCGGTCCCAGTTCTCCCTCGAGGAGGGTCAAAACCGGGACCGGACCAGACCTTTAAGCTCTAGTAACTAATACTCAGACCAGGCTTGGATTGGCCCAATCCAAACAGCTTGATTATGGATTGTCGATGACAAGGATGATGATGGGAATTGTTGAGGTAATGGTCTGTGCAGTGGCAAGTGGAGAACCTCGTAATCTAAGACATTTGTAGTAATATATATTCTGAGGTTAAACTTGGTTGCCCATTCTAGGCGCATTGTTGCAATCACTCATCTGAGACATATTTGTTCACTCGTCGAGGTCACACCCGATGTCTACTCAGCAAGCCAATACTGATATGATTGATGCTGTTGACTACAGAGATCAAGCCGAATTGGACGCTGTTGCCGATATTGATGCGATGGCGACACATATTCAGTCCATTTTGCAGTCACGGCAACCAACAATATTTCCCACTGTTCATGAACCCGAAGTCCAGTCTCCTTTTACTCCCAATGATTCCCTTACTATAGCTGCCCAGAGTGAACTCACCGACGTTAATTGGGGCGGACTTTCAACATGCAAAGTTGATCCAAAGTTAAAGGCCAGCAATTGGATATCATGGAAAACCAGGATCCACAAGTTCTTTAATTTATTCGAGATCACTGATATAGTCCACGGTACCGAACAAATGCCTCAGGATCCTGTATTAGCATGTGAATGGCTGGGGAAAGATGGCATCACCCAGGTGCTGATTACTAATAACATCAACGATCAACAAATAAATCACGTCGTTGATGCCAATACATCAGCAGAAATGTGGGAGAATCTACAATCTATACATGAGACTGTGGGACTCACCAGTATCATTGCAGCAAAGTGTCATCTCCTTAATACAAGGGCTGATGACAACACCAATATTGTAGATCACATCAATAATCTCCAAGAACAGCATAATGTGCGTATTAATATGGGAGAGCGCATCACAGATCAAGAATTTAAATCAATCATAATCATGTCGCTACCAGAATCCTGGGACGTGTTTACAACTTCCTATCAGGGAAGTAATGCTAGGTGGTTACGAGGTCAAGAGCAACCTCAAGTGCTAATGTCTTCCCAGGAATTTTTATCAGTGGTTATACAGGAATACTACCATCGTCACCACAACGACCATCCATCAAATAGCATTACATATTACGTGCATGATGACAGGCCCCCAAAGAAAAAGAAGAATACTAATTCTTCAAATACTCCTAAGCCTACATGCAAAATATGTGGATGACAAAATCACATGATGAAGAATTGTTGTTACAAAGGCAAGCCGAAGTGCGGCAAGTGTGGAAAGTTTGGCCATCAGACCGAGAAATGTTGGGGTGGAAAGAAGCCCAACAACAAAACTCCCGATACTAAACAGGAACATGCAAATGTTATGTGCGATCCACAAGAGGACAAATTAGTAGCCTCTACATCTTATGTAACCAAAAGTGACAATAGTGAGTCTTTTTCCTTTTACCTGTGGATTCTTGACTCAGCAACCACATCACATATTACTAAGACAAAGTCAGTGTTTACCAACTACATGCCCACTAAACCTATTCCCATTACAGGATTAGGTAATATTCACATTCACGCGTATGGACGCAGAACCATAGAAGTCCTAACATTGTCGAGTCAGCAGGCTCAGACTATAATACTACATGACATCCTATACGTTCCTGATGCACAAGATAATTTATTATCTATTTCTCGCATTGATCATTCAGCGACAAGTGCACTTCGCACAAGGATGAGCTTACATAATAAATAAAAATAATGAAACAGTAGCTGAAGCTAGTCTAGTTAATTGGCTATATGTTCTTAATTTTTTCAGGCAAGCAGACTCATCCGAACATGCTAACATAACTCATCCATCTCAAAATACTTGGAACGAGTGGCATAGAAAATTTGGACATGTGGGAATTTCTGGACTAAAACAGTTAAAGCATGGGAATCTAGTTACTGGATTTGATGTGGATACTGACTCATTATTTTTGGAATGTGAGCCATGTATAGCCATGAAACAGGCACACATCCCGTTTCCGGATCATGCTGAACCACGGAATACTGTACCTGGTGAATTAACACATACCAATCTGTGGGGTCCCGCTAGTACCCAGGAACTCACAGGTGCACGGTATAATATTGTTCTTCTTGACAATAATTCCAGGCACCTTACAAGTGAACAAGTCAAAACAAAAGATGAAGCTTGTACAAGGTTACAAAATTATCTCACATATATTGTGTGGCAATTTAATTTCAAACCAAAACAAATATGGTTTGATCAAGGAAGAGAATTTCTTAATCAGAAATTTATTAATTGGTCTGCCAAACGTGGGATTAAAATAGAAACTACTGCACCCTATTCACCATCCCACAGAACGGTTTAATCGTACCATTATTGAGTTAGCACGAGCTATGATTCTCGTGCACAATGTTCCCAAGAATTTATGGCACAAAGCTGTTAATCACACTACCTATATTAGGAATAAATCATTCACATGTGCTATCAAGGGCAAAACCCCCAAAGAAGGTTACACGGGACATAAACCTGATGTTTCTCATCTACAAGAATTTAGCGGCCCTGTATGGGTGCTAAACGAGGCCCGCCAATCAGAACTTGATCCCAAATCTCACAAAATGATGTTCATCAGATTCGTTGATGGACCACATGCTATTAAATACTACAATGCACGCACACATCATGTGAGCACCACGCAAAATTATTATTTCACACATGCTCCTCCCGACATACAATTTGAGGGGGAGGAAGAGAATAATGGAGATCAAATTGAATTAGTCAGGCACCCTGAGAATTTAAAATGTAAACATCCAGAAGGTGACTCACCTCCCCTCGAGAGGAATTTGAGACCATGAAAGCCAGTTGATTATCGACTATTGGATGATCCGCTTCTAGCATATGATCCATCTCCGGAATTAATGGCCTTGGCCAGTGAAGATCCAGAGGAGGAATCATGGGTCAACTTGAATGAAGTAATGAGCGCTATTCTAGATTGTGTGAATTTAGCATCAGGAGACCCACAAAGTTTAAAAGAAGCGCATAAAACATCCGAGTGGCCTGAATGGGAAAGCACTATCCAGGTTGATTGCAACAACTCAAGGATCGGCAAACATGGAAACTTACTGATCTGCCGGATAACCATAACCCCATCAAGAATAAATGGGTATTCCTTAAGAAATATAATAAAGAGGGCACATTAACAAAACATAAAGCCAGATTAGTGGCTAAAGGTTGTTCCCAAATACCAGGAATGGATTATGTTGACATGTTCTCACCTGTTGTTCGGTTGGAATCCCTGTGTGCAATTCTTGCACTATGTTATGATCTGTAACTACCCCCCTCATTGTCACACATTTTCCTATGCTCCCTGTGGCATCTATCACACCTGTGACTGTTCCCTACACCCCCTAGAACCCCCTTGCCAATTTACAAGTCATTCCAGCTAGCACTTTGTTCTCTATATGCTGCTATGCTCATGCAAGCACTTCTGCATTATCACCGTGGTCAAAGTCCATCTGTTTGCAATCTCCGCACTCCTGCGCACCGCCACACAGTCAAGCGTCATCATGTGCACCCGCTTCCGCTTCCGCTTCCGCATGTTTCCTCCCGCACCTCGTGCATCCGTTTTTGTGCAATAACCTCATTTCACATCACAACCCACATCTATTCTTGTACAAGCTATTTCCGCACGCACACCACGTGACTCTAGCATCATCTGATCCGCTCTGCTGCGCTCTCGCCTCGTGCATAGCACTTATCCTGGGTCATGCCGTGTGCAACTGAATTTGCAATCCTTATTTCAAGTCCATATTCTTAGTTCATCTCATTCATTTGAAATTCATTCACTACTATTTCAATTATGTTCTTCCATACCCACCTTATGTAATCGCGGAGCGCCGCTCTTCCTTACGCTCTCGCGCTTGTTAAATAGCTGTAGCTCCCACTTTCATTCTTTAGCTTTGTTATCAACTTCAACACAACCTTGTTTCTGTTGTAACTCTAACTTGCTTGTACTTTGTACTTGTCTGTTACCTGCATTGTCCGTGCATGTTCCCATGCGTAACCTCCGCAATACATCCGTTGTTGAACTCAGTCTCGTCCGCTATCTTACTCTTAGTCATCCTCTCCTCTTAATTCCAAAATACGGGCCTGTCACTAGGTCAGGGTGCAACTGGCCTGCTCTGCATGGTTGAAGCCATTAGCCCATATGTCCGCCAGTTCTTCGAAGCTGTGTATGCTCCCCTCTTGGATGAGTAGGCTTATGTTTACTACAGCTTCTTCTGCGAGCACCTCCACATCCGCTTCACACCTCGCTCTCCGTGCATCAGCGCTCTGCGCTTGATCATGTGCACAACTCTGTTCATGTCTCTGCACTACTGCTATCCCCTCTGCAACTGTTCGTGCTTGTTCCTCGTGCACATGTGCACGCTCCCACACTCGCACGGCAAGCGATATATTCGTTGCAATCCGTTCCCAGCTCATGTCACCTCGCGTTCATCTGTCTTCATCCATCCTGTCCCCCTAGCATGTTTTCTTGGTTCATAACACACTAGCTGCTCTCGAAGACTGGGAAATTTGTCACATGGATGATAAGGGCACATACCTTAATGGAATTCTGAAGGAGAAAATCTATATGGAGCAACCTGAAGGATTCACAGATGGCACAATGAGCGTATGTGAATTAATAAAAACACTCTATGATGTGAGTGGAATATCCAACTCAATACTAAACTCACAGCTTGTGGATTCAAAAATTTGTATTCTGACCCATGTGTCTATATCCGAAGGGGACTGGATGGCACACAAATAATAACTATATTGGTTGATGATTTATTACTTTTCACAATTACTGTTGAATCCATGGTGAAACTCAAACATGAAATTAGCGAAATGTTTGAGGTATCCGACCTTGGCAAACCTAATAAATTTGTTAGCATCAAAATCAATTGCGATTGTACAAAGAAGTCGATCATGATCAGCCAATCAACATATATTGATGCTATCCTTAAGAAGTATGGGATGGCCGATGGAAGGGAGCTGGGTTAGGCAACCAACACTGAGGTGGGCAAGTCAGACAGGATCAAAGTATCTTCATTACACAGAAGTGGGAACATTAGTTACTACAAATGAAAGAATAGGTATTTACTATACCTTCGTTACACAGAAGTGGGAATGAAGGTTGAATATAAAAAAATAACGGTCTATATCAGGGGACCTTTGGACCGTGTAAGTAAAAGGCCGCATCAGGCGTGCTGTGTGTTTCTTGAGAGCCGCATCAGGCTCATCCGTTGTCTTGTGGAGTATTGGTTGTTCAGGTAATGATGTCGGTGACGTGTTATCGGGAATGTCGCTGATGTTGTTGGTGGTGGTCGTTGGGTGCCAAGCGGGGCCCGACTATTGCAATGATGGAGTTGTGGATGTTGGTGTAGTTGTGGATATTAATGTTGTTGATGGTATAGGAATGATGAGTTGGTATTTGGGATTGGGGTACCGATTGGGGGCCGACAATGAAATGTATTAGTACGGATGACATGAGTCTGCAGACTTACACCCCTCCCCACTTGAAAGAATTGTGTGGGGTTTCAGACCTCTGTCCCGTTTTCGTCTTCCCATCTGTCAAGGGTGTCTGTATCTGCCATTTCCGAGCCAGGGTGCCATTCATCGTGTTCTTTTCCATATCCTTCATATCGTACAAGGTATTGTACGCCTTGGCCCCACCGATGGGCATCCACAATTTTGTCGATATACTACTCTTTGGTGCCATCCTCGGTGACTATGGGTTGTGGCCAAGTTGGTTCACAGTCAGGGAAGAGGAGAGGGTTGTTGGGGATATATCTTCTTAGTAGGTGGGCATGGAAACCGGGGAAGGTGTTAGGGTTGTTGGGTAGTTTGAGGGTATATTCAGAGTGTTTGGGGAAGGCATGTGTAATGGTGTAGGGGCCATCATTTCTTGGCATGAATTTGGCAACGTAAGTTTTTCCTTTGTGTTTATAGTTGTGGCGGTGATTTTCGGTGGAAAGCATAACAAGGTTGCCAATCTCGTAAATGTCTTCTGGTGTGCAGTGTTTGTTGGCATGGTATGCCTGACAGATTTTGGCAGTGAGGAGGTTGTCTTGTGCCTCTTGGACATCAAGCGCAACCTGTGTAATTATCTCATGAGCAGTAGTTTGGTCGGTAGTGGCGTTTGTGGCGAGCGGGATAATCTGCAGGGACTGCCCAGTCTTCAGTTGGAAGCCAGAGAAGCCAGTGGACGCATTCGCGGTATTCATGATGGCGAATCGTATGTGGGGGAGTTTGGCAAGCCATCCCTTTTGGTTGTTGTCAATGTGGTATCTGATGGCTTGGTTAACAGTTTTGTTTGTCCGTTCGCTGCTACCGTCAGTTTCAGGGTGGTAGGACGTGGACATCTTCAGTTTGACGCCAGTGAGCTTGTGAAGGGCTGTCCAAAGTTCGGCGGTGAAGAGCGGGTCCCAATCAGAAACAAGGTTCAGCATCAGCCCGTGTTTGCAATACCATTCATCAAAGAGCGCGATGGCAATTTTGGCAGCAGTGTCAGTGGAGTGGGTAGCAGTGATGCGGATGTCGGCCCTAAGCAGGTCTGTCATGGTCAGGATAGTGTCTTTCCCGTGTTCCTCAGGGAGTGGCCCAATGAAATCTAAAGCCACTGTGTTGAAGCGGTCATCAGGAACTGGTAGGGGGTGTAAGGGACCAGTGGCATTCGGCGCATGAGTAGCTTTTGTCGAAGCCAAAGTGTCCAAGTGTGTCATGAGCGAGGTTGTAAAGTAGTTTGCAAACATGTAGGTCGCATGGGATTATGAGTCGGTGTCCGACATAGAGGAGTTTATTGGTAAGGGTTGCCCCTTTGATGCTCCCCATACTGATGTCTTTGGTGAGCTGTTTGGCAAAGTCATCTGTTTCATAGCCAGTGGTAATTGCATCAAGGAGCGACTGGTCGGTGGCAATGTTCAATATCCCCGTAATAGGTGGGGTCATTGTGTTGCATGTGTATGCTATTGTGCAGGCTGCTAGGCAGGCATCAGGAACCGTGTCAGGCATCCGAGATAAAGCATCAGTGGCGGTGTTCAATTCGCCGCAGATGTAGGTGATGGAATAGTCGAAGTCTGCAAGGTACATCGACCATCTCATTTGGTGCCTCAACATCTCCTTCTGTGATTGGAAGTACTCGAGTGTTCGGTGGTCAGTGTAGACCTCGAATCAGGCGCCAAGGAAGTGAGATCTCCATTTCTTCAACGATTTGACGATAGCGAGAAGTTCCTTTTTGTGGATGGGGTAATTCTTCTCGGCGTCATTGAGTTGGTATGAATCGTATGCAACTGGACGAGTGGTTTCCCAAGTTTTGCCAAAACTCAGGACGGCACCAGTGCGGCAATCGCTAGCATCAGTGGTAACATAGATGTTCAACTCCTTGTCTTTGTAATCAATTATGGTGAGACAGTTGGCGCTGAGGACCAGGCATTTGATGCTCTCAAATGTGGTCTGGTGTTCTGCGGTCCAGGTCAGGAAGACCTGATCGCATTCCTTGGTTGTGAGGGGTGTCAGCACACTTGTATATTTGGCAAGTGCTGGTAGGAAGGTGGCTACATATCTGGTCAAGCCCAAGAAACCCCTGACATTGGTGGCTGTCGTTGGTTGGGGCCAGGAAGTGATACAGTCGGTTTTGCAGGGATCGGGTTTTATGCCCGTCCCTGATATTATGTGTCCAAGGAAACATAACTCAGTGGCAAATAGGTTGGACTTCGTTGGTTGCAGTAGATACTGGCTTTGTGGAGGGCCTTGAGAATTGTGTTACAATTTTGTTCATGCTCTTCCATGGTTTGTGACCATATAATTATGTTGTCGAGGTACACATGGCAAATTTTGCCAATGTGTTCTCTTAGCGCGTCGGTCATCCGACGCTGATGCGTTGCTGGGGTGTTGCAACCACCTTGTGGCATGGCGGTCCATTCATAGAGACCCCACGGTGTCCTTATGGCAGTGAGGTAATGTCGTCGGGGTGTACTTGCGTCTGGAAGAAGGAGTTCGTCATGTCCATTTTGACAAATACTTTTCCTTTACCACAGTCGGCTAGTATGTCGTCAACACGGGGAAGGGGGAAACTGTCCCACACAGTATTTCCGTTGAGCACCTGATGTGGAAGGGGTAGGAATTCACTGGAGGCTCGAAGAACCAGGTCGTCCTGTCACGGCAAACGGGGTAAGTGCAAATGGGGAAAATGTGTTCGGAACACGTGGAAAATGTTGTAGATATCAAATATAAATGAAATGGAGAGTTTTCGTATAGAACAAAAACTGAGAATGTTGTTGTCGAGGATCAACGCGCTTGTGAACTGATCGTTGCGATTGTATCCGATAAGGATCAGTACATGTGAGAAAAGGGTGAAAATGAATCAACGGAAGGGAAGGTTGAGTTTGATGGTGCTGATGAACAGGGTTGCTTGTTGGTGTGGCCCTGATATCAAAACACCCGAGAACAAGAATAGAAATAACTTGAAAATGGGCTGTTTTGTCCCGTAAACGTAAGAACTTAACAATGTATTGTAAAAACTACACTGTGGTGTGCAGTTGTCTTGAGGGAATGTGAGTCAATGTGAGGAGTCCTGACAGAAGCCGGAAAAGTGGGGAAAGAAAGGATTGTCCCATTCGACAGGTGGGGAGACACCTTATATACATACAAACATTGGCGATACACTAACATGTGATTGTGTGCGTACCCTTGCACCAATCAGACTGAGAGAAGTGAAAGATAAAGTAAAAAAGGAGAGCGAATGAATGAATTTGGAAATGAGGATAAAAATAGAATTATTAACGTTGTCATTCTTAAGTGATTGTCGGTCCGTCGTCATCGAGTCCTTGTTGTTGGGCTTCAGCATGTGGGAATGTCTCAGGGAGCAGCCTACCATTGAGGTGCTCTATTGACATAACACAACTCAGACCCACAACAAGTGCAGAGCACTCCCAACAATAGATGCTTGGCCCTACTGTCCACATGATCAGCCCGTGTAAGGGGAACACTCGACGAGGCTCTACAAACACCCACGAACACCTACGAAGTCCTATGAACATCTCTGAAGCTCACGAAACACCTTTGAACTACTTTGAGCAACTTCGTACGGCTTCGGATGACTTCCTACCACTCCGCGCCTCACCTACGACCACCCCCTACACTTCGACGATGACGCTGAAGCTATGGAACACCGCTCCAACTCACTTAGAGATAGCGGAACAACTGTTGATGCGCCCCTGATGCATGCTTGCTTCCCCTGTCTCACTTCCGCATGCAGACAGGTTTATTTTACTTTGTCACACGGTTTCTTGTACATAGTCGCACCCTTGCAGGGAAACACCTTAGACTTTTCTCTTTGGTTTTCCCTTGCAAGGTGTGTAGTATTTCTTGTATAGTTAGCTTTATCTAACTCTTTGGTTTTCCCTTGCAAGTATTGAGTTCAGGCTCTGATCGTAAGGTTGCCCTTACAGCCCGTCAATTCGGATTTTGACTAGCCATGGGAAGGGGAAGCTGTTGGAATCTTGATTCTTGAGAAGAATGGTACTGAGCAGGTAAAAGTATATGTAGAAAATAAAATAAAGCCAAAACTGACAGCCAGCCCTTCGAGATGAGAGTGAGAATCTTGACCAGAATTTTGAATATGCATGAGATGCAGGGAATTTGAAGGATTGGCATGTTGGGTGTATTTGTAGGTCTTCAATCATGTTGAGGCCATCTATCTGTAGCTCGAAATTATGAAAAAGCATTGTCAGTAATTTTGGTGGACAAAGAAAGTCCGAAAAAGCAAAGGTATACAAATACCCCAGAATATGTGACTGTCTTGAAGGTTCATTGAGAACCACCTCGGAATGGGTAAGTCCACGGGTGTGTCTACTTACCCTTCCACACCAATAGTCATTAACCCAGTGTGGAGGGACCGTTAAGTCTGGTACTCCAGCTATGTATTTGGGGACACAGAATGCCGGTGAGGCATATTCGGAGGAGGATGGTCTTATGCGACCAGCTTGTAAGTGTTCGTCCAGTAGTTTCTTCCAAGACTCTTGGTACTTCTTGGGGGCCGCATATCCTTTGCTGTTATTGACCTTGGTCGGGTCTTTGAGACGGATGCGGTGAAACATGTGGCTGGGGAGGTGGTTGGTAGTGTTGGGAAGTCACGTCAGGAACCGATTGGCAAATTTGGTTTTCATTTTGGCATCTTTGGCCTTGAATACCTCTTAAAAGGTGAGGCCCTCAATGCGTTCCCGAATGGCAGCCATGATAGGTCCAGGGAGGAGGTATCCTGCAAGTGCAGGTGCCCCTGTCTGTTCAAGAGTGGGTAATTTTGGAACCCGAACTTTCTTTGGGGTTGGTGGGGGTGTGACCCACGGCTCCGTTCGGGGCCAAGGGGGGATGAGAGGTGGATTCAGGAGGTCATAGCCAGTGCATTTGTCGATAGCCATTTGTTTATGGGCATCTATCACGATTTTTTCTGATGAAAGAAATGGCATTCCTAGTATAATGGGGAATGGTAGTCTCTTATTTACTTTCATCCTCTGGACACCCAATTTCCATAAGCCATCCTTCAACTGCAATTCTAACTTCACATATCCCTCGCAGACGAGTGGTAATTGTGATAGTGAAGAGAGATTGTTTTCACTGGTAGGGAGCGGGTACCATTGGAGACTGAGGTGGTTGTAGAGTTCTGAGCTAATCACTGTGGAGGGGGCACCAACGTCCATTAGTGTATGAATAGGGATCGGAAATTCGGTGATGAGGGGACCAGTAGCAAGTAAGGTCGAGTGAAGTTGTTTTACGGTGAAGGGGACATCAACAAAGGGAGGGACATACGAGTCAGTTTCGTTGTTGACCTCATTTTCCCTGATAGCTGCGGTGGCCATCGGTGCTGTGAGTGTCACATACGTGGATGGGTCAGGCCAGGTATTTGTGTCCTTCATTGGGCACTCGTCAAAGTTATCTGAATTTTACACTCCCCCACAGAGTCCTGGAGGAATCCCTGTAGTCCCGGGGGAATCCCGGTAGTCCTGGAGGAGTTCTGGGGGAGTTCTGGGGGAATCCCTGTAGTCCTGGGGGAATATATGATGTCATGGAATATAGTGATGTTATACATCATTCTGACCGGTTTTTCAAGCTGAGTGTGAAAATGGCATTCACGTAGTCATGTGACCTACCATATATGGAATATAGTGATGTTATACATCATTCTGACTGGTTTTTCAAGCCGAGTCTGAAAATGGCATTCACATAGTCATGTGACCTACCATATATGGAACATAGTGATGTTATACATCATTCTGACCGGTTTTTTAAGCCAAGCATGGAAATGGCATGCATGTAGTCATGTGACCTACCATATATGGAACACAGTGATGTTATACATCATTCTGACCGGTTTTTTAAGCCAAGCATGAAAATGGCATGCATGTAGTCATGTGGCCTACCATATATGGAACACAGTGATGTTATACATCATCTTGACCAGTTTTTCAAGCTGAGTTTGAACAGGGCCTCCACATAGACAGAAAATCTGGG
>QMFE01007102.1:0-12435 GCA_003314665.1 Tricholoma sp. MG77 | reverse complement strand
TGAGGAGGAAGAGGTAATGACTATGAAAGAATGAAAACACTGTTCAACTATTGCATTAAGGTGCATATGGATATACTACATAGAGTGTGAAATCTTGGTTTATGACATGAACAATGATGCTGTTGTTGAGTTATAGTGTTTCAGGTTTTGAGAGGAATGAGGAGAAAGGTGGTTACCATAAAAGACTGGCTGCACTGTTCAACCAGTGCATTTTGGAACATGTATATTATACAGATCCGGATCACCCATGAGTGGACTTGTGCCATGCCTTAACCCAACACGGGATTTGTTCCAACCTGACAAGTATGGTGTTCTGACCTGACATGGGGTTTGTTCTGACCTGACAAGTACAGTGTTCATGTCAGGTCAAAACACTTTACACATCAGGTCAGAACACTTTATGTTGAGTTGGAACACTTTAACCTGACATGTAAGGTGTTCTGACCTTACATGGAATTTGTTCTGACCTAACAATTATAGTGTTCATGTCTGGTTGGAACACTTTAACCTGACATATAAAGTGTTCCAACCTAGCATGGGATTTATTCTGACCCAACATGTATAGTGTTCTTGTCAGGTCAGACATTTGGAGGTGGTGGTGTTCCAATCGTGTATGTGAAATCTCACACACATTATTTGAGGCTCCCTCATCAAGTACCTCCATATAAAGCTATCTCAATGAGGGCTGCAAGCCAGTCATGGATCATACAGTCCACTGCTGTGTTGACATGGCCCATGGGCCCATCCATTATAGAGTTCACTGCACTATTCACATGACCCATGGGCCCATCCATCACCCAATCCACTGCAGTATTGACATGACCCATGGGCTCATCCATCATACAGGCCACTGGAGTATTGGCATGACCCATGGGCCCATCCATCATACAGTTTACTGCAGTATTGACATGACCCATGGGCCCATCTATGACAGATGCTCTATAGTAGTACTCATATCACCCATGAGCCCATCCTATTTACATGAACTAACCCCTACCAGATGAGCCCACTCATCTACTATGGTCTATTATGATTTGTGGGCCCACATTAGCTGGACCATTGCAAACAGCTTAAAGCAACCATTAGTTGGTTCATTTGTAATGGTCCACTGAAGGCCCTGGGTTAGAGCAGATATTTGAGAAGCACCAAGCCATGCAATTGTCCAGACTTGTTCAACTGTTGTAAACATCACCACAACCATCTTAATCTCCAGCTTTGCCATTTCATCCCTGTCCATGAGTGGCCTATCAGACTCCACCTGAGAATACTATTGCAAACCAAATTCCAATAACTCACCTGCATGCTCCCAAGCATGCTTCTGACACTCACTGATCCTCTGCCTGTCCAGGGGTAAACTGCTCAGGATCAAAAGACCCTGGGTCTGATATATTTTGGTTCATATGGGTCAGTGTAAGGGGACACCCAGGAAGGGCATACAAACACCTATGAACAACTTTGAAGTTTGCAAAATAACTTTGAAGCTCGCTGCCTTACTTGGCTCCTGTACCTGCCTCATGTGATGGCTTGTTATGATTGCTCACATACCCTTCGCCTACCTTCAATTCTTGTTTTTCAGTCCTGCCTTTTCTCATTCTACACTCATGTGCACCTGCGTGCATCCGTCTGTGCATGTGCAACACACACCCCAGTCCACACCTGAGTGTGCCATGGCTCTCTGATCCCACCAGCCCCACAGATGCCTCGCACTTGTTCCATGCTCACTCCACCCTAACAGCTATCTCCAAGATTCAATCTCTGACTTGCATGTGCAAATTGTTCTGTCTCTCTGTTTGCCCAACTACACTTAGTGTTATCATTTCCAATTGTATGAAACATCACCCCTTATCACATATTCTTAGACTTAGGCTCCATATTGTCTCGTAGCTTAAGAACATGCTGCTTCCATTAGTTAGATGTATAAGTACTTCATTATGCATGTGTAGAACTTCAGTCTAATAATCAACAATGATTCCATGCTCTCACTCATAGTTCCCTTAGTCTGTGTGACCAAACTCCTTACCTGAAATAACGTACACACTAGTAGCGCAGGGAGGTGCAGCTGAAGCCAGAAGGTACAGCATAAGCAAGCAACCCAGTCATGAAGATGCATTTGTATGTAACATTTTTGGCATTGCATGAGAGAGTGGTTGTAGGTGGAGAGGCTTTTGAATAGGCAAGTGCAGATGCAAACCAATGATACTCCACAATGGTATTGAATGGATGAAGGCGACCTGTTTTAATGTTTAAGTTGCAGTAGTATTCAACAGCACTGTACAAAATTATATATTAGATATACATTCAGTTTGAATATATGGGAAACAAAACTCATTCATAAGGCTTTCTGATGGAAAATCATTGTGGCAAAGATAGCCTTGATACAACTTGCTATTGGCAGCTATATCTGCTATTTGCTCCCAGCTCTCAGCTCTGCTTCCCTCTCAGGCTTACCCTGGACTTCTACCCTCCTCAGCCTATACTGTAGTTTGGAGTATTCCAGTAGAAGCCCCTTTCCCAGTCCCAACTTGTCATCAGTGTACTGTGGAACTATCTACCCAGCCTTTACTGCTCAGCTTTTATCTGACTCCACCATTGCTCTGGGCTTCTGTATACCACATCCTGATGCTAGAGGCAGCATCTGCCATAGGCAACTAGAGGCCTAATGCCCCTTGTTTACACTGCCAGCTGCAAGGGGTACTTAGGACCAGAATCCCCAATGTATGTTAATAAGGTGGCTGCTGAACCTCCTCCCCTCCTTCTAAATATGGTAATATTAATTACCTAATCAGGAAGGCCTTTGATGTGATCTAACCATAAGTCCACTTGTCTCCAAAGTCTGCATGCATTGTTCTTGACAAACTGACATATCATTGAAAATATGATGAGAGAGTGAAGGCACTCTGCTTGTTGGTGTAACTAAGTATGTACATCTATAGATACATCATGTGTATAATCTGGGCATTGCTTCACTGTGGATTTCTTGAAATCTTTCTCCTTGACAGCAGACTTATTGAAATCTTTTTATTTCCCTGACATTGGACATCTAAATATAGTGGTTGCATTGACTCCCTTCTTGGTGGTTGTACTATCAACTTCAACATGAGGCACAAAGTGTATTGACAGGTAATATTTTGATGGGCATCTTCAATTCACATAGCAACACTAAACTACATCACAGGGTAACACTGCTGGAACTAAGCATAAAGTCACATGTTCTGTGACAGCAGACAGCTATCAATCATCCCCATGACAGTGGACTTCTTGAAATCTTTCTCCATGACAGTGGACATTAATGGTTCTAGGACCATTTCCTCTTTAGGAAACATTAACCTTGTTCCCATGGTGGTCTGTGAACCAGTCATTACCCTTTCAGGAAATAAAATGAAGTGTTAAGAAGGGAATAGACTTATATGGAGTGGTCTGGTCTGAGAGACCTTGGAAGAGTCTTAAATAGCTCCAAGGTCTGCTCTGGTTGGATCTTTACCACTCTATGATGCCTGCACAATGCACCACCTCTGCAGCTTGCTATGGCTTGCCTATGATGCATGTTTCTAGACAACCCCCACAGGGTCAGTTGCAGTCTGTACCCTCCCAGCTGTTGATAACTCCTGTTCATTCTCCTCTTCCAACTTTGTTCTGTGACTATACACCATTGTTCTTCCCTGCTTCACCTGCAGCATCTCCACTCACACCTCTGCCCCTGGTTATGACTATGCCTCTGCTCCCAGTGCATGGTGACCTTCTCCACTGGCCACACCCTGGGCTTCACCCATTATGTCACTGTCTGTCCCACCAGCAGGTAGGGCAGGTGTGTCCTGGGGTGCACCACCTAATCTTGCTCCTGCCACCACCAAACACATGAGGGGCACATCATACTTCTTGACTTATTCTCAGGTTGGGGGTTGTGATCCTGCTATTGTGGAGCAGACTTTCAACTGCACCTTTGGCTCTGAACTAGCTATTTGGCATCTGGCTGTGGAGTGGCATGCTACTGGGGGGAACCATTGGCATATCATTTCTAGGCTCCACACTGCCCCATCCAGCAGGACAGGATTGACATTGATGATATCCATCCTAATGTTAAAATATGAGTTTATCTATTGAGTCTTGACTCTCTAATTGTTAATGCCTTACCTTCAGTATCCAGAATACATGTACTGATTTGGAGCATGTATGGGACTATGTCCAGAAAGACCTGGAGGCACCACATTTTAGACCTTGGGTGGTGAAGGGTCAGGAGGTCAAGGAGAAACCTGATGATTTGGGTACCAAGAAGTATTACTGGCCTTTGTTACAAACCAGGAGCACAAGGAATAGACAGATGGATGTAGATGTGGGCTGGAACAGATACAACAATTGTATTGCTTTTCATGCAAGTATTGCAAATGGTTGTGGACATTTTAGTAGTAGTGTGAGGACATGAAGATTGAGCACAGAGCACAGAAGTGTGGAGAGTGGAGCAGATGTGGAATTGCTTACAGAAGAAGCTGTAATGGATGTAAGCCTACTCATCCAAGAGGGGAATGCACACAGCTCCAAGGAACTGGAAGACTCTGAAAACTTTGAAAGCCATCCAGAAAAGGTGATCCATGACAGGAGGACACAGCAGGGCATTACTAAGACCTGCCCTGACTTCCTGCTTGTAAGCATAGTGTAAGGAGGCAACTTAGCAAGCTCCTCTGGGGTTCTATGACAATCCCCTCATTCTCCAACCTCCATATAGCTATCTGACAATTGTCTAGCTATTGTTTAGCTATCCATCAAACATCTAGCTATCATCTAGCCATCCTTCAAACATCTAGCTATTCTCAGAGGACATGGCAAACATCCAGTACTGAGTAGGTTTTTTCTTCTTCATCTGGGCTCTGCATGCCTTACTTGCCTGTTGTCTTTGTCTGAACATCCTCGCTGTCACATTATATGCCCATCACTTACCTCATTTCCTTTATGTCATATTTAATTGATCTATGCCTCTCTTCTTCCCCTTCCTCCTTCAAATAGTGCTTTCATTTTATGCTTATGGCTCTGACATGCTTGTATGATGTATGCTTTATGAATATACACATGGCTGTTATGGACATGAGGATGGTTAAGTTCTTGTATTCATTTGAGCAGTGTCCTGAGGATCCCTGTTAAACTGTTTCTGCTGTTGGGTTTGGGAGCCCTAACTCTGCTGCAGCCTTGAGGCTCAGTGTCAAATTTGATGTTTTGTCAGCTCTGGGGACTGCCTTCTGCAGACAGGTGATCCTTGAAGACTTCCTGAGCTCTAACTTTGTTCAATGGTCCCTAACTGGGGTGGGGGGGATGCAGCAAGTATAGCACTTTTAAGCTGCAGATGCTCAATGGGACCTCCCCTGGCAGGGGGGCCAGAACCATAACACTGGGCAGATCAAAATTGGGACCAGGGGATCCCCAGGAGACCCCCCACCCCCCTCTCCCAGGGTTTATCAATAGGCAGGAAGAAAAGTTCCCACACTCAGCTAGCTGAGTGATAACATCAGATAGATAGGATTTGGGCAATATAACCATGATGATGAGGGGGCCAATGTCCTCCTATCACGTGCTGACTCTGAGGCACTCCAGAGAGCAAGTGAAAAGCTTACCTTGTTTTGGACCACCAACACAGCTTCTTTCCAAAACGACCTCATGCAGTGCCCTTCTTTCTCACCTCTGAAGATGGGAGCAGGGTTAAATCAATGTGTGACTGTCCAAAGGTTGGCAAACGAGACCCATATGAAACATGTTCACAAGTCAGGGCTTGTTGCTTGGTACCATTGTGATCTGGTGTGTGGCTTTAAGGCATTGATGATAATGCCATGGGTGATGGACAGGTTTTGCAATGTATGTGTTGGAAAGAGGAAAGAGAAATGGGGAGAAGCAAGGGAGAAATGTTGGGAAAATTTGGATGTTTGGTTTGGGATTAGTACTGCTGATATAGGGTGATAAAGCAGACACTTGAGAGTGAGGATATCAATATTGATTGGCCACACTGTTGTAAGGCCTGAAGGTTTTTTCGGACACTAACAGGCTCATTGGATGATCAAACCACTTTGGCATCTTTGTATCTATCTATCTATTTTGTTGGGATCAGGCAATCCAAGTCTGGTCTGAGTACTAGTCCTATTAGTCAACTATTAGTCAAGATGGCCTATTGATTGTTTGTAACATATGTAGGCCATATGTAGTATAGGAGAATGAGAGATGTCCAACTTTGTGCTTTCAACCACTATCTAAACCAGAAGAACTCTCCCTGCTGGTCATTATTCCAACATATTTGAAGAGGTGTGAAGTGCAGGTCCCTTGTGAACCTGATGGAGTCCATGATCAGTTGTCCCATTACACCTAGGCTCATACAGTTTGTGTGTTAGATTGATCACAACTGCATTACCATCCACCCAGTCTTTATCCCAATATTGTGAGTTCCTTGGATCAGAGTTGGAAAGCCAGATGCAAGGCTTGCCCCATTTCACAGTTCATTTGGCCCAATATTTGTCAGTTGCATTGAACTCATTCTGGGCCCCTATCCAACACTTGTATTGTGAGATGGTCAGGATCACAGTCATCAAAGACAATGAAGTCAGACCCCTCATCCAAACCATCAAGGTTATACATAGTCCCCATGTAAGAATGGTGACCCAAACTACATGCCCATTGGGTCTTATCTGTGTGGGTAGGGCCCCACAGCATCAATGCCTTTGGCTGGTATCCATTCTTTGGAAGCTCATCCCTCACCCAGGCATGCATTTCAGATGTCACACCAGGGAAATTTGCAGGGCCATACTCAGATTGGAATGTCTCCACAGCAGGCTTGAACTTGTAGTTGATGAACTCTTGCAGCCACCCATGGTTATTGGCAGCTGTATATGGATTGAGTTCCAGAGCCTGCTCCAACAACTCCTTGGCAGAGTTGGCAGCCACAATCCATGGCCAGTTACCCTTCTTAGTGCCCAGGTCATCTGGCTTCTCCTTAACCTCCTGCCCTTTGACTGTCCAAGGCCCAAAATGCAGTGCCTCAGGTTATTTGTGTACATAGTCCCACACACGCTCCAGATCAGTATGTGTGTTACAGATGCTGTAAGATGTGAATAAATGAAGAATACAATTCAGATGATAAACTTACACTTTAACATGTGGACCCCATCAATGTCAAACTGACAAAGACCTGTCCTGCTGCATGGGGCAGTATGGAACCGAGTGATTACATGCCAATGGTTCCCCCCAGTTGCATGCTTTTCCACAGCCAGGTGCCATGTTGCCAGTTTCGACCCAAAGACAGTGTTGAAAGCCTGCTTGACAATGGCAGGATCTCGATCACCAACTTGTGAGTAAGTCAATATCCCTCATGTGTTTGGTAGTGGCAGGAGTAAGATCAGGTGGTGTGCCCCATGATACACCTGCCCCGCTGACAGGTGGGGCAGGTGAATGTGGCATGGGCAAATTCTGGGGGGTTGCTGAGTGGAGAGGGTGTCCGTACACTATGGGTAGGTGCATACCCATAACCAGTGGGCAGAGGTGTAAGCAGAAATGGGGTGGGTGACTCAGGGAAGAACAGAGGGGTATATTGACAGAATGAGGTTGGGAGAGGAGTATGGACAGGCATCATCAACAGCTGGGAGGGTCCAGACTGTGACTGACTCTGTGGGGGTTGTCTAGAAACTTGCATCAAAGGTGAGCCATAGCAACCAGCAGAGGAAGAGCATTGAGCAGGCATTGTAGAGCAGTTGGAGCTAAGTAGACCTTGATGTTATTTAAGATTCCTTCCAAGAGCTCTCTGAGCAGGGTGCTCCTTATAACACAATACCCCCCTTTATACCACTGTTTATTTCCACAATGGGTAATGAATGGTTCATCACACCATGTAAGGCTATTCCCCTCTTAATACCTCAGTTTACATCCATAATGTAACAAATGGTTTGCGGTTTCTGTTTCCATGTTGCAGACCACCCTGGAAACAAGGTTAATGTTTCCTAAACAGGAAGGGCCAAGGAAGAACATCATGTCTGCTGATCATTCATTTGACAGTGCATGAACTTGTGATACAGCCTCATGACTGTTATCAATTGATATCTGATGAAGGTGCAATATCGCATAGTGATTGCATTATATGTTGCAATGTGCTCTAGTGCTATTGTGTTATCATGAGAATGGGACCTGATGAGCCTTGTTTAAGGCAAAATGGGTGTTGGAATAGCAACCTATCCCATGATGGACTCCCTTATTTCCACAGGGCCAAGGTTATTCCACCTCAGCACACTATTTATAAGCTTTTAGCTTATTATTCAATGCAACTACAATAGCCATACAGATGGTCTTTCATAGTATAACAGTCATATAGTTTTCATAGTTGTACCTCTGCTGTTTGGCTCATGCTCCCACGTGCAAACACTGAGGTGAATACTTTTACTTACTCTACTTATATTCTCATTACTTACTTTACATTACTACAGGGGTAAATAATGCTAAGGCTAAGCATTATATGGTATGGTGATAGGTTCACTTCGCAGTTCAAGCTCTGAAATGACTTCCAGACATCGCACCACCTTTGTATCACACTGCCATGACAGATCACCAGAGATACTGTCTTACATGCACCATGTGGTTTGATGTTGTTTGTATGAAGAGGGTGGTAGATGGAGAGGAGGCTAAGGATAATAGTGACATCTGTGATTATGATGAGGATGGCACTGCCAACACTGATGAAGAAGACCCAAATGACATTTTAGACAAATTTTTCAAATGTCTGCTTCTGCGTGGCGACATTGATGGAATGTAGGATGCCAACAACTTGTGGTTAATTTCTGGAAATGGGTTCCAGTTGAGGCTGGTATACCAGTAGGCAGAGTTGGAGATTGGCCTGATGACTGGGAGGAAATGCTGGGCAAGGGTTTCATCCATGATCTCCTTTACAAGAAGAGCTGGCAGTGGTATGTGTTCCCGACGTGTAGCAATGAAATATAATCTAGCCCTCTTAGTTACAGAGGAATAAAATGGCTTCCTTTATTGTTCCATTCTCATTTTATGGAGGTGATTTCTCTATCAGATCATGCTGCAAGTCAGATATCAATGTATAATTAAATTCTACTATGCTACTGATTTTTGAGGCAGACACTCTTCAATGCATGTCTAGCCTGTGCAACTGCATCTATCTTTTTTTTTGGTATCCTCTTAATATTGTCAGTACAAAGTACCCTGCTTCAATGACAAGCTGGACATATCATCTCCACCGAAAGCAGATTTCGCTCTATTCACCTGTTCTTCACAATCTCCTGGCATGTAGAATGCGGAGGGGTGGTAGCATGTCATGCCTGGCAAGTAAGGCCAACCTCCCTTCAGTGTGTTCACTGTGGGAAAGGTTTGGTATTGCTCATCTGCTAAATCTAAGTTAGAATCAACCAACTCTTGGCAGACAAGGATTCACCAGCATTTGTTGATTTAAGTGCACGAAGACATTTTTCTTATATCCAATAAGTGAAGTTTACGAAGTATAAAAACAATATACCCACTTGGGCTAGGAGTATCCTGACGGTGTTTATTGCCAGAGGGCATTGGTTGTTAGAATCGCCAATGGTGGTAAGAAAGACAAAAAAGAAAAATGCTGATAAGTTAATTAATCAGAATGATGTTGATGTCTGCTCATAAATTGACAGGGACATGTGTTAATTATGTCTGAATGATGATCATACACAAAGCTTTATTGGGTTAAGGACATATTGCCATCCCCAAATGCTGCACATCCAAGATGGGAATCCTGGGTGGCCAGATGGACATCTCACAGATCACATGGTCATTTCCATTGACAAATGTTGCACCTGTCAACAGGGCCTCCAGGATGGCTGATGCATGTAGGCCCTTTGTGTGGATGACAAAAAAAGCAGAATGTAGAATTGATTTTGAACTAGCTGCCAACAATAATAATCAACTCACCCCATAGTAGGTGTAGTGCTACTAATAGTGTGGAAATCTGGTTAGTTAGAGGTGTACCTTCATTTACCCACATGCTACCCAACCATCATGAACGCGCGCCAATGGTAACAGCAGAGGGTTTAACCATACCTCTTCTCTGCCACTATGTTAGAATGACTGCAATGTGTATGAGAGATGAGTAGTGGTAACACCAGTAGGTTTAACCATGCCCTGCAGCGCCACCTGTCATTAGAATGATGATGTTTCAATATTTATTCCACCAGTTCTGTTACACTTGACTGCAACATGTATGAGAGACAAGTAATGGTAATGCCAGTAGGTTTAACCATACCCCCCTGTGGCACCACTCATCACTAGAATAATGATGGTTCAATATTTAATCCATTAATTCTATTACACATGATTGGAATGTGGAGAGATGATTAATGGAGAATGCCAATATTAATCCAGGCAGACAGTGCACATCCAAAACGGGAATCCCACATGGTCGCAAGCAGGTGGAATAGAGTTATGTATCATACAATTAATCAACAGCCAACACCTCGCTTACAGAAGGGGAATCTGGGACAGTCAGACACATGCAGTTTGTCCGGTATGTTACTCCATACAGTAAATACATACTCTCTCATGACAGCTGCCCACTGATGCTCGCCGATGTTGTAATCATAACCATTACATTACTGTGTACACTGTCTTGTAATCAAGTCAGTGAAAGCCAAGTATAAATTAGGCTACACTAAGCCACCTTTCTGGGTTGCCAGGCTTACACTCAGCTTCATTTTTTTATCTTGTGAGATAATTGAAACCAGCTATGTATACAATTCTTGGTCGCAATTTGAATTCTCACTATCTGCACACCCAAATCTCAGATTCTGATAATCATCCAGTAGATTCAATACATGTATGTACAGGCAAACAAAATAGATAATGGTTGGCTCTAAATTTCACTGTCACAAGTAGGGCAGCTGTACCTTTGCCAATTCTTGCCCATCAGTAGCTGATCAACATAATCCTCTCCTAACTGAGTCTCCCAATCAACAGGACAGGCCTTATTCTGCTTCCAAGTTGCAAGCAAAAAGTGGTATGCACCATTCCCAGGGATCAACCAAGCACTCTTGGCACTGTAACTGCAAATGTGCCCCAGAAGGTGGGACAATCATTCAGCTGGTCAATTACAGCAAGCAAACCATCTTGCCCAATCTCCATAACATTGATGGCATCATCATTGCCAGAGCAATCAAATCTTTCTGGTGTTCATCCTTTGACAAACAGCTGATATGGATCCATTGCTTGCACTCATAGCAAAACCACTGCCATTCCTGGTGAGGGAGGTACGGTTGCTTGCCAATGGGGCAGGGGTGACATTGTGGGAGCCAGAACCACGTCGCAGAATCAAAAGGTGTGACACAGACATGGTAATCAGCGAAGATCACAAAGTTGGGTCCCATTGTATCTGTAGTGTACAATAAGAAGAAAATAGATAAGCCAATAAAATTGGGCTGGACGTACCTTCTATATATTCTGTCAAGATCCATTCTTCCTGCTTAGCAAGGGTTAGTTCTGTGGGGCTGAGATTCCTATCAGGGCTGTAATATTGTTGCATTCAAGAAGCTGGATGATTTGTAGAAAGTAGATCTCACTCGTCGAGATTAGTACAGTAATACTGTATGTAGAGCCAGGTGGAATGAACACTGCTGCCATGGATCTGCTGGACAACCACCACCACCATCTGGTGTGACTGCTTGCCTGTTATTTTAATATAGACACTGTGCGAACAGTAAGTTGAAAGCTACTGTCAACTCAATGACACTCACCAATCGCTAACCCGGATATCCCTCCAGAGGGTGCCTCTCTGGATACGAATGGATTGCAGGATGGGGAGCTTTGCAATTTTGCGTTGATCTAGTTTGGGTGACATGATGGTTGAGGTTTAAGTTCGGTTGTTCAAACTCCAATTATATATAGGCAAGTGTCGATCAGATGACCAGCACATTCATCATTGTGTGACACACAATTTGGAAACCAGGACAGCAGCATACTGCCAATAGTAGCCTATGTTGGTTTGAGGCACAGCATCACAATGATACACCCACATGACATTGCTGATGGCTGCTGATGTTTTACAGGAGAGATTTCTGGTTTAACTGTCAAGTGGACCTGCACCATTGTGGACAAATGGGAATCTGGGATGGACATGCAAGGCTATAATATGGAACAGAACACTTGCTTAAACAGGATCATATCCATGACTTGATACCCTTCATCTTATGGACAAATCAAACATTTTCATGTGAAAAATGCAGTGATAGCTAAGCAGTTATGACTACATCATTAGTTGTGTTGCAACTATTCAGAGATTGTGAGTTTTATCAAAGGTGACTAGTAGCCAATTCTAAAGTGACTGGCAACCCAATGGTAGCGCAGTGGGTTTGATATGCTGTAATTTACCCTCCCCCATCTATTCCGGTCGGACTCCCAGGAATCCGGTTATTCCAACTTCATTATTCCAGTGGG
>QMFE01007086.1:0-11877 GCA_003314665.1 Tricholoma sp. MG77 | reverse complement strand
AAATTTTGGGATCAGGCATTTTTGGGGGTTGTCGGGGGTCCTCCTATGCGGGCCGCAAGCCCGTATGACATACGCGTTATGTACCGCTCAAGTCGGCAACCAAGCTACGAACTGCAATTGGAACTCGAATGATGGGATCTCGGGAGTTTTGGCTAGTAACAACGATTTGCGTAGAAGTTTCTAGTACGTTTTCGTATTTCTAGCATGATCATGATGATATCGGTGAAACGGCGGAGTTTGCACTGAGACAACTGGCCATGAGTTTTACCAGTTTCTACTTGTAATTGGCAATCCTCGAGGTAATCGCAGATACATATACCTGTTCGTCATTCCTCGTAGCCAGGTTACTGTATACTGCACAGGAATTTCGGATTCTTTAACCAATCTTTAACATGTCTGCCACTCTCTTCGATCGTCGCAGCCAGGAACGTTGAACCAACGAGCTACCACATACGTAAAATATCATACAAACCCTAGGTTGGCTAAGATGCACAGTCTATCCTTAATACTCATCATACCCTATGGACGCGCCATCTACTTTATTAGACAATTACCTATCCCCACTGGTATATAAATAAACCGTTATTAATATATACATATACCTATTACTTTCCCTTCAGAATCCTGTCAACCTCACTTCTTGCCGCGACGGAACATGTGTTGGAACTGTGCAACATCTCATGCGTTTCGCACAATCCTGCATAGATCTATTGCTGAGTGGGAAGATAAAACCATAATAGCCAGCTGTCCGTATCAAGGTTGCCGTGAGAGGCAAAGAAAATCCGAAGGAGATGCATTCGACTGATATGAATGTTCTTAAATGGAAAGTTAAGTGCAAGATGCTAATGATGGAACAGGTCAAGATATCACTGCAAGCTTATCAGGGAAGCGAGGCTTTACAAGATGCATGAGGAGCCATCGACAACTACATCTCAAAGGGATATTCTTTATTCCAATCAAAGGGAACCTTCAGCCAGCACCATCATGGAGTGCGCAACAAACGGCAGCTATAAAGAAGTCATATTCAAGGTTCATTTGCATAAGACTGGAAACCCACCCTTATGGTGGCCATTATATTGTCGCACAGTTTCCCCCGACGACATTTCCCAAAGACGAGCAGTATGATCGGAGGAAGCTGTCAGTAAAATGTGAAAAAAATGTGAAAGTACTGCGATCCGGGTGAACTTTGTGCTCACCAGTCACTAAATAAGCTGAATCAGCGCTGAAGGCACAATCCCAAACCCATCGTTGATGTCCCATTAATATCCTCTCCTGCTTAAATTCATAACTTTGAGATATTGACCAGATCTTCACAGTTGTATCTGCAGAACATGTTGCTAGATATCTAACTTGACATCTTTAGGAAAGGGACCAAAAGTGGAGGTAGATTACATCACTTGGCATCCGGGCTCAGTAGACAGCGAGTCAGATACTTATTGTGAGCGTGAAACCGTGTAACGGCTTGAAAGCGAGGTAGCCCAGTACTTTCGTCGTTTACTTTCCAAACGTAGCATTGGCCCTAGGACAACGATGAGGACAATGCAATGAAATACACACCGCAATCGATTTTAAATTTACCTTATTATTTCCAGCTACCAAACACGATCCATCGGAGGCAAGACTTACGGATCGAATTGGAACATCTCCTGCCGGGGTCTTTAAACAGGAGATTTCGTGTTAGAGAAAATTTAAACATCACAGAACTTACGAGCTCATGAGAGCAGATGTTGTCGGAGAGATCCCACTGCTTAATACTGCCGGCTTGATCACATGAAATGAGTTCGCCCTGGTTGGGATGAATACAAACATCGTTAACTGTGGAATACCTGGTTAGTGGGTGATAGTGCACGAAGCCAGAGAGATGAGACCTGGTGACGAATTATCATATGTCCGATGCAATTGCGAGCTTCTGATGCAATCCTTAATATGCTCAACGAGTCCTCGAGTTCATTCAACTTCATACCGTAGATCCCATATTTTGATTGTTCCATCTTCGCTGCCTGTGACCAACCATTTACCCTCGCTGTGGAAGGATATCGAGGTTACGTTCATGGTGTGACCTTCAAAGGTTACGACCTGAAAGTTCCGATATTTAAGATCGACCCACTGCGAAAGCATCCTACCCACTGGATCAGAAGCGCCACTTGCAATTTCATATATGTTGACCTTCTTGTGGATTGCCGCAGCAAGGAGTCGTTTACTAACAGCAGTAACAAGTGAGAAAGAACTATATAGCGGCTATAACGCTCACTCTGGAGAGATGGCTAGACGATTGACTTGCTAACTCGAGATCACCTCGACGTCAGGAGACTGACTAATGAATGGAGCCAACTCACTCCTGACTCTCCGGTGCGCGTGATGGTTCGGGAGCATATTCCACTCCAAGCTTCCCAAAAGCGAATTTCATGGTCATAGGATCCGGTGACAAGAACGACAGACATATCATGACGGACTGAAGCACCTTTGGAAGCTATTGCTGGCGCAGGCATCCTTCAGATTCACTGGCAAGTTTTGCTGTTGCATGCTGATTTGTAACAAATACCGTGACCGTGAACTTTGTAATATACCAACAGATGCAAATACAGCTCATTTTCCAGGCTCCTAGAATCATTTGCTGGAACTGCTCGGTATGGGAGAGGCACGTTACTAGCAATAATTACAAACTACATAGGAAAACAGGGAGTGGTGGGTGGAGTGCAAAAATTATGGGCAAAGCCAGACAGATGAGGAGGAAGCACTGGCAAGGATGCTGAGTGAGACTCACTGTGAACCCATGCCTGTTTTTCATTTGCTTAGTTTGGGAAACCCCAATTTCATAATATATATGGCTGAATTAAGGGTGGATGAATTTGGGATGAATTTTTGGCTGCAATGTTCCAAACATTTAAGGTATGAATTTCATATACAGTATATTTCTACTTTTTATGCCAAGTTGGTGAGGTGGAATAACATACCATGAGTGGCTGAAATATAGGGGATGTTTTTTCACCTTTGACAATGATAGGAATTTCATACAGTTGGTCTAGGATTGCAGGGTGTGTTGTTCAGCTCAAGATTGAATGGAATTTTCATACCATTAGAGGATGAATTACTAGGTAGTTTTTCATAACTCAAAAGGGTGAATTCCACTGGCAGGTATTATTTATTTTTTTCAGTCAGACTGAGAGGATAAATTTCACATTGCAGGAGTATGAATATTAAGAGATTTTTTTTCATCCCAAGAAAGGGGATTTTTCATCTATGCTGTAATTGTTTACTTGTAAGTCATTTCAGCCCACCCTCAACACATCACATGATGAATGTTGAACATCAACATCATGTCACATCAACATCAACCACCACCATTGACAACACCGCCTCCTTCCCACTCAACTCACCACCACCTGTAAGGGCAACCTTACCATCAATGCAGACAGTGCACAATACTTGCAAGGGAAATCCGAAGTTAGATTGAGAACTTCTAGATAAGACATACTACACACCTTGCAAGGGAAATCCGAAGAGAATACTCTAAGAATCACCTTGCAAGGTGGAACTACTTAACTAGACTACCAAGCTACCTCATGCCCACCTCATGCCAGCCTCATGCTGATATCCCATGACCCTGCATCCCAATGCAGCCTATAATGGACACAGGCTATTACCAACATCACAAAGGAACCAGAGGTACTAAACACAGCCATAGGGGCACAAAGAATGAAGGGGACAATCCCTAGGTACTGGGGGGTTGTCCTAGGCCTCGAAACATGTGCGAAGCTACTTTGAAATACTTCAAAGTACTTCATGGTACTTCACAATACTTCACAGCACTTTGTGATACTTTGTGATACTTTGCAGTACTTCATGGTCATCATGCTTGACTGAGGAGAATGTTTGTGGACATGCAAAGGTCTTCAAAGGCATCTGAAGATGTTTGCAGAAGTTTACAGATGTTTGTATGTGAGGAGAGGGGAATGAAGGTGGAGGGCCAGAGTCGTCGTAGAATGGTTAGAGGTGATGGGGAGTGTTGATAGTACATACCAGGTTGTCCCCTTACATCACCCCCTCTCTAGATTGTGACACCCCTGTTGCTTAGGCCATTACCATAGCCTGGAATTGATATTGGCATTAGAGAGTAGTTTTGAATCACTGTGGACCTAGCATGGTAGCAATTTCAGCCATTTAAGTGCCAAAACCTGAATTCCCCAACTTAAATGGCTGAATTAATGGTAGTTGAGTTTGGGATGAATTTTCATCCCATATATTTAAGCCATTTAGGGATGGAATTCATGTGTATTATTTTACAAAATTTCCATATGTCAATGGGATGAAATTTCATTTCACAAAAGAATGAAATATAGGGGATGTTTTCAATCCAACAGGAAGGTATGAACTTCATCTGAAAGACAGGATGTTTTTGTATGTGATTTTCTGACATCTAGGGGATGTTTTTAATCTAAAAGGGGAGTATGAATTTTATCCAAAAGACAGGATGTTTCTGCATGTGGTTTTCTGACATCTAGGGGATGTTCAAGTTTTCAATCTGAAAGGGTATGAATTTCATCTGAAAGACAGGATGTTTCCATATGTGATTTTCTGACATCTAGGGGATGAGTGGGGTGTTGGTTTTTTTACAACTCTAAAGGATGTTTCCAAAGTCAGCTTTTCATATTTTGGGATGCATCAATTTATTTAAATGGCCTTCTCTGTGAACTCTCACCATTCTCATGACAGAACAGAAATTTAATTGTATTAAGCTATGGCCTGTGCTAGTAATTTACTTTGGTCAATAATGGACCACTTGCTATGGTCCTTAATGCACCCAACTATGCATTTTACCTGATTGAGATCAACAAATTCTGTAGGCCCCAAGTCTTTGTAGTAGTTGATCCCGCATTGATTAGTGGCTGGCTCTGAAATTTTGGCCTGATTGATGAACGCATAAATGAAAGAATTGGCCTTAATGTTATGTATAGGGGAGTGAGGGATATTGACAATGATGAAGCAGAGGATTTGCCCAAAGAAATCTTGCAGCTCAAACTCTGGTGCTCTACGCGGTAGATGAGCAAATGTGTCAATGGCAAGTTGATACTGGAGTACAAGTAAGTTAATACACATGAAATAGTTCAGTGGAGGGCTTACCTGGACAAATGAAATATCTCGACTGTCAGATCTGAGTGGAACAAAGTCATGAGCATGCATAGTATCACCACCCTCCAGCTGGTGCACATGGCCATATTGGGCAAATCGAGTATTCTGGGGTATAAGCTCCCGAATGATTGACACAGACTTATTAAAGCAAGTGGCTAGGGTCGCAATGAGCTTCATCCTCAGAGGAGCAGAGAGGGTTTCCACAGGTCCCTTGGGTGGAGTAAGAACATATAATGGATCTAGCTCACTACAATAAGTGAGTGGGTTCATCAACATAACTGAAGACTTACATGAAGGCAACTTGACATCTCTATCATGACGAACAGGAGGTAAGAGACTAAATTTTTTGTGCAAGCCATAGAGGAGGGTTATATGCATCAACTGTGCACAGGAGGTAACATATTTGTTGATGTTCGCATAGGGAAACTGTCAGCTCCTGGCATTATGGGGGATGTCACCACAATGGCACTCCATTGGAAATGCCCAATAAGCCCAGACTGGACCCATAGCCCTGATAGTCAGTGCAATGTGCAGCAGTGCATGGATGGTGATGGGACAACAAGCTATGCACAGCAGATTGTATTGGTAGTATAGACTGTTAAGCTATCAGACAGCATCAAGAAACACATACCATTCATACTTCTGTACCCAACTCTGGAAACCTCTCTCAAGGTCATTAACTTGATCTTGCGTGATTTCAAATTTGAGGCAGAGTGTTAGCAGTTGAACTAATTCCATGAAGTGTTTGTAGTACTGTGGACACACAAATCAGCCTTTGAGGAGAGTAGGGGCGATGTATAATGTCCAGATTGAATGAGTTTCGGCAATCATCTGCACTTTCTCTGATCCTATATTTGGAACCCTAGACCCAAACACTGCAGGGATAGTTTTTCCTGCATTCATGGTGCTACAAGCTTTAGAGGACAAATACGGTGCTGACAAGTTTGTAGCTGCTGTCTCTGATGGAGAGGAGGAGCTCGTCTCGAATCCCAAGGAAAACAAGAAATGTCCAGACTCTCCTATGCTGTAAGTGGCTCTTCTGGTATCCCTCTAGATGTTCTAGCTAATTTCTATGGTTTTTAGCGATGCGCTGTTGATCACCGCGCCTGCAAAGTTGAGGTCTTTACACTCCCCCCCCCATTCTGAGCAGACTCCGCTCGGACACTCGGACAGTCCTAGGACTTTGCTCGGACTTTGCTCGGACAATTTTGGCTGAGAGTTCTGCCAAATTAGGATGTCCAGTCCGAGCTAGTCCTAGGACTGTCCGAGCTGAGTCCTAGTGTCCGAGCAGAATCCGTTCGGACAGGTCCTCGTACAATCCTAGGACAGTCCGAGTTGCTTATATAATTGACTGAAAATCAATGGCCACCGCAAGGATTGAACCCTCAGAGTCACATGATTAAGTACAATTAATGCAACAATATAACTGTTAGACTAAACAGTCATTACCAGTAAGTAATTTCATTTGTCTATGTACCGCCCCCTGCTGTGATGACAAATCAACACAGCCGCGTCACCAACGATGCCAGCTCATCACTAACCACCACGCTCATCGCTCGACGATGCCGCCTCCCGCCTCCCTCCTCCCTCTGCCACCACCACTCCCTTAACACCTCAAAGCCACGGGTCCCACAGCAGCATGGCAGAAACCACATCACGCACAAAATGGGCCCAAATGATGATGGAGTCGTCTCTGTCGTCATTTGGGCCCCAGGTAGTTTTTTTTAGTTCTTTTCTTATGTTTTCCTTAAATATAGGTTATATATTGGCACAACAACGGCCGACACATGTTGACATCATCCAAACCCTTTTCTAAATGTTTGTAGAAAGACAAGCCTAAGAACTCTATCTCCAACAAGTTGGGCAAGAATGGCAAACTAACTGGAGATGAGCACAAATGCTGCATGAAAGAAGGACTATGTCTTTATTGCGGTGAGAAAGGACATGTTGCTCACAATTGTCCCAAATCAGCAGCAGCTAAAGCATGATTGGTGAAAGTTTCGGTGCCCGAGTCGAAGCCCGACTCTGTGGATTCAAAAAAATAGTCCGCAATCCTCAAGGAAACGCTATACGGTTTGAGGATTGCATTGATCTTACCCACATAGCTAAATTTGTCTGATTCAACATGTCTGCTCTTTCCAATCCCGATTCCCTTTTCGTCACCCTATCTCTTTTCACATATTCCCTTTCCACCTGAACTCTTATCAACTCAGGATCTTCCCATTGTTTTATAGACTCGTTATTTGTTTCAGATAATAACATTTCAACTTCTTCGATAACCCCAATCGGACTCTGCTTGTTTGATGGAACTTGCAACTCTATCATTACCCAAGTAGCAGAACTTCTGGTTACTTTTGCCTCTGGTGAAACATTTAATCTGACATTTTATGTAACCCTGCTAGACTCTTCCTGTTCCTCTGTTCTTGGATACAATTGGCTGAGACAATACAATCCGTTGATTGACTGGTTCTCTGGCCTTATCTCTTTCTGTTCTGATTATCATAGAGGTTTAGCACTGTCAATGCAATATTCGCAAACCCCTCCTGTGAATGCACTGTTGGACCCCATTCCCATTCCTGACATTCCTGACCCCATTCCTGACCCTATTCCCGATCCCATTCCAAAGTTAACACCACCTCATATCTCTTTGATTAATGCCCATGCCTATATGTGCACTAGTAAACTTCCTGGATCAGTTTCTTTCCAACTCCAGATATCCCTTGAAGGTGTCATTGGTAAAGCCACTTAGGTGGACCCGACGGACTTATCTTCAATTCCCAAGGACTATCATGAGTTTGCTGACATTTTCAGCAAAGGGAAAGCTGATACACTTCCTCCCCACTGTCCTTACAACCTCAAAATCGAAATAGATGGCACTCCTCCTCCATCCTGCATGTATTCCCTATCCCAATCAGAACTAGAAACCCTCTGCTCCTTTATCGACAAACATGTCAACCTTGGTTTCATCCAACCTTTGAAATCTCCACACGGCACTCCTATCCTTTTCGTCAAAAAGAAGGATGGAAGTCTACAACTTTGTGTCAATTACCATGGCCTCAATTGAATCAGCAAGAAGGACTGTTATCCCTTACCCTTATTATCGGACCTCCTAGATGCCCTGAAGAAAGCCCGCATATTCACTAAAATTGACCTTCACCATGCTTATCACCTCATTCGGATCGCCGACAGTGAAGAGTGGAAGACTACATTCCGCACTCACTATGGCTTGTTTGAATGGCTTGTTATGCCTTTCGGACTTACAAATGCTCCCACCGCTTTTCAGCAATTCATGAATGATATCTTAAGTGACCTCCTCGATGTTTGTGTTATTGTCTATCTTGATGACATTCTTATCTATTCAGAAGACATGACCCAACACAAAGCACACATCAAGGAAGTGTTAAGAAGACTTCGCAAAAACGGACTTTACATGGCTGCCCTGAAATGCAAATTCCACAAGGACAGCATTGAATACCTCAGATTTATCATCTCTTCCAACAGACTCCACATGGCTCAGGACAAAGTTCAAGTCATTTTGGACTGGCCAGAACCCTGTAAAGTTAAGGATGTTCAATCTTTCTTAGGATTTTGCAATTTTTATAGGCGGTTCATTCACGGCTATTCCGACATTGTCATTCCTCTCACTCGCCTTACACACAAGCATGTCTCATGGAAATTCGACGATCTTTGCCACACCACCTTTGAGCTCCTGAAAGAGCAGTTCACTCATGCTCCTGTTCTCACTAAATGGATTCCAGATGCAGATATGATTGTGGAAACCGGCGCTTCTGACTATGTGCTCGCCATGATCATTTCCTCTTGGACTTCCAATGGGGAAATTCATCCTATTGCTTTCCATTCCCACTCCTTCAATTCCACTGAACTTAACTATGACACTCACAACAAAGAACTACTGGCTATTTACGAGGCTTTTAAACACTGGCAACAGTACCTCGAAGGTAGCAGTACTCCGATTGATGTTGTCACTGACCACAAAAATCTGGAATATTTCGCTACTATGAAGATTCTTTCTCATCAGCAAGCCTGTTGGTCAGAGTATCTTTCACAGTTCAATATGGTTATTCGTTTCTGCCCAGGGAAATTAGGAGCTAAACCCAATGCGCTCACTAGATGTTGGGACATCTACCGCAAAGGGGGAAATAATGACTTCATCCTCACAAACCCAAGCAATCTCTGACCGATATTTACTCAAGAACAACTTTCTGCTTCACTTTGTGCCACTTACTTCGCAACTCCGATTATCTGTTCCATTATCATTATGAACATTGAGAAACTTCACAACAACATTCACTTATCCCTACCCCTTGATCCCACTTCTGCAGCACAACTCCCGACTCCTACCAATTCTAAATGGACTCTTGACAAAAGTGGTCTACTTCATCAGAATGATCAGAGATTTTTGTACTGGACACTGTGGACTTCCAACTCAAAGTCCTTCAGAACAAACATGATCACATCCTTGCAGGCCACATCGGACAAAACAAAACGCTTGAAGCAGTACATTGCAATTATGTATGGCCTAACCTCCACACCTTTGTCCAGGAGTTCTGCAACTCTTGTACCACTTGCAAACAGTCCAAATCCCCTTGTCATAAACCTTACAGACTTTTGAAGCAACTCCCGGTACCTGAGCGGCCTTGGAACTCCATTTCCATGGACTTCATTGAACATCTCCCCAATTCTTCAGGCCATACCACACTCCTTGTTTCTAAACAAGGCATCTTCATTCCTACCATGGACAATATCATGGCACCCAAACTCGCCAAACTATTCATTATCCATGTCTTCAGTAAACACGGAGTTCCCATGCATGTTACCTGCGATCGGGATTCTGAGTTCACTTCACACTTTTTCTGCTCACTAGGAATTGCCTTGAATATGAAGATTCACTTCACTTCAGGTTATCACCTGGAAGGCGATGGACAGACCAAACATCTCAATCAAACATTGGAACAATATCTTTGCATTTTCTGCATCTACCAACAAGACAACTGGTCAGAACTCCTTCCTCTCGCCGAATTCACCTACAACAACTCTCCCAGCACTACCACTGGTGTAACACCATTCTTTGCCAACAAAGGTTATCATCCCAACATTACAGTTTTCCCAGAACACGAGTTAGCATCCATCAAAGCCCATGAATTTGTTATTGACCTTGAAGAGCTCCACGCTGAATTATGCAATCAAATGGCTAAAGCTCAAGCTCGTTATCAAGGTCCTGTGGATCGCCGATGGGAACACGCTCCCGACTTCCAAGTTGGACAACAAGTATATATTACCACAGAACATATTTGCACCACTCGACTCTCCAAGAAACTCTCAGAAAAATATTTAAAACCTTACAACATTATAGCCCATCCCGACTCCCGGTACTCACTCATTTACCTTGCGGCTTCCCGGTCATTTCTGCACTATTCACCCAGTTTTCCATGTCTCTCAACTAGAAACCTCAGTGCTGAATACAATCCTGAACCGTACCCAACCACCCCCCCCTCCCATCAAAATCGACAAAGAACTTGAGTATGAGATTGCCGAAATCCTTGACTTGAAGATTGACAATCGGCGTAGGTGTAAACTCCTTTACTTCGTTCGTTGGACAGGTTACAAAGGCACTGACAAAGAAAACTCATGGTTACCAGCCACTGAACTTGATCATGTGCAAGAAATTGTATCGGACTTCCACTCTCATTACCCTAACAAACCCAGTCCTCTTCTGTTATGATTCATTTGTTCACTCTCATTTAATTTTGAAACAAGTCATTGATAAAGAACTTTTTAGTTACAATCAGACTCCTGATCGGTACTCCGATTCACTACTCTAATTGTTCCACTTCTTTATCTCCTCCTTCCACTTCCTTATGCCCTTCTACCGCTTCCAATTCCTCCTTGCCTAGCACCTCTTTCAGAAACTCCTGGTACAGATTACTCTCCTCCCTCAACTCCGCTATATCCCTTTCCATTTCCTCTTCATCCCACTCCTCTGCCCACTCTGCATAATCTTCGGCATCCTGAACGGGATCCCAACCCCACAATATCACCCCTGTTATATCCCCCAGCCTATCCTCCACATTCTCCCCCAACACCCTTACCTCCTCTTCTGTCCTTCCACCAGCTCCCTCAATAAATCCCTAACATCACCAAAGTCCGCATTAGTGGCACCTGACAGCTCCCTGCCAGCAACATCCCTGTTCTCCCAAACTGCCCCCATGCACTTCTGTTTTGACTTGCCACATGCAAGACATGATTTCGTGTGTCCATCTCAGATCCATGTGCACTCCTGCTCGTTATTGAAACATCTACAATTTACAAATCATCAATAAAATCTATAGCCACCTAACAATCAAACACATACCTGTTGCACAAGATCACTGCAACCTCTACTTCTTCAGGCCCCATTGCCACCTCCATCGTCTTTGTGTGTTTCTTTGGTTTAGGGTGTTCCATGGCCCCTGACTCGGCTCCCGCCTCCACCCCCAACTCCATGGCCTTTTATTTTTCAGCCTTTCTCATGGCCTTCCTTGCAGCCTTCTCTGCTGCCAACCACATCACTGCCTCCTCAGCCTCTTGTGCCGCTTTCTCCTCGGCCTCCTTCTTCTCTTGCTCCTGCTCCAGTTGTTCTAACTCAGCCATCTCGGCCAAGAGTGCAGCCTTCTTGCGGACAAGCTTATCGTGTGCGGGATTCAACATCGTGGTTACTAGTCAACAAGAAAATTTCAATTTCCGAAT
>QMFE01007069.1:750-14345 GCA_003314665.1 Tricholoma sp. MG77 | reverse complement strand
GTTAGTTGAAATGAAATGAAATGAAAAGAACATGAAAAAATAAATTACCTAGGGCCCAAACAACTTCTGTTGTTGTTTGGGCCTGATGTGGTTGGTTTGCGGTGGTTGGTGGCATTAGTGGGTGTGGGAGTGGTGACGGCAGGTGGTGATGGAGTTGTTGTGGTGGTAGAGGTGTGAGGGAGGGGGGCGTCATCATTGATGGTGTGGTCACTGGAAAGGATTAGGCATTGGAGCAGAGTTTGAAAGACATCAAAAATGGAATGGGAAAATGAAAGTGAAAATGACCATTTTTGCAAAAGCGAGGGAAGGGCTCGATTTTTCAAAAATGATCATTTTTCAGTTCATTTTCATCTCATTCTGAAGTCCATTTTTGAAAAATGAGATTAAAAATGAAATTAAAAATGAGCCGAAAATGGCCTGAAAATGGCTACTGTGAACAACCCTATTGATCAGGGTGAGCTATATGAAATTAGGCTCACCATTCATCAAAATGAGTTGCTATGTTGAAAAATATGTTGCCATCATGTGATATAGCGAACAACTTGAATCTTGCCCTCTCAGGCTACAAGGTTACTCTAGATCTTCTTGGTCTGATGTGTAACAGCTATATTTTCTTAAGTCTCATTCAACCTGTTGTCGTGGTCTGATTCTGGGGTGTCATTGTTTGATGGTCCCAATGTGGATGAACACTTTTTTCTAAATTGTCACTGACTCGTGATCGGTACTTGTTCTGAGTTCAGGAGTGTAGTAAGCAGGCAAGTTCTCCCTCACAACATAGCAGTGGAAATATGCACTGTGAATTTTCATGGGCTTCTCAGATCGCATACCTGTGACAACTGATGCCATGAGTGGTTATACTAGTATATTTCTTTGTAGTATCCAGTACACTTATGCAATTGCCGAATTTTATTTAGCGCACAGGGCCCAGCATCAGGAGAACTACAAGTTCTTTTTCGGGGTCTTTGAGGTCTTTTGGAAGACAAAAAAGACAAAAAAGAGCTAAAAGACTGAAAGACTGAAAGAGAAACCGATCTTTTTATGCCCAGTCAGTTTTCATCAAAAGACTATTTTCCTCTTTGAAACACTTTTTTTGCTTTCAAAAGGTGTGAAAGATGCTTGAAAGACAGCCCTAAAAGTACTGCAAGCAGTTTTCAAATGCCTTGTAAAATATAGAAAGAACCAAAATATGTTGAATTCTGTTCATGGTAGCAAACAATTACATCATACTACTCAGCAGTGTCAAATGAATCATCTGCAATACCATTGTATTTTGGGTCAAAAAGGTCCTCATCATCGTCTGATTCCTCTGCCACCTTGACATCCTCACCATCCTTCTGCTCATTCACCTGATGACTGCAGTCCACCTGCTCCAATGCTGTGCTGGTGATATTATCCCACTGTTGATCCTTGAGGTTCTGGATGTGCTTTTGAAAGACTGAGTGGTGTTTGACAGTTTGGTTGCTCTGCGTCATGGTATGGTCACCCCAGTTTAGCTTTGAAAATGCAGCCTCGGCCTTCAAACTTGGCAGCTTAAAGTTGCCAGTCACTGAATATAGAAGCGCGTGATGTACCTGAAAAGAAGTATTAGTCATACAAGGATTGCAGGGTGTGGCTGGGAACAGACAGCTTGAATGGACAGGATGAGCGCACCAACTGGCCGCTCCTGTACATGGTATTTTTTTGGGACACCTGAGATTGCTACAATGTGCTCAAGAAAAGTTTGTGCGACCAATCAGCCTTGAAAAATTCCCTGCAAAACTTTCATTATGGACATCATGACATCAATGCAAATAAACATCACCTGTCGTTCAGCCTCGGGGTCATCATAGACGGACTCCCAGATAAAGGGATGATTCTTGCTGGATAGATCTTTTGGATCACCAAGGAGAAACTGGAGAAACTCGGCTTTCCGTATTAAAACCTTGACATAGGAGTTCGGCAGTGTAACCATGCATGTGTGCACAGTCAGGTGTCAGGTCATGTGGCATGTAGTCATGTGATCTCATGTTCATGTTAGAGTACATGTAGATACAGTTTGTCTTAGCCTACCATTGCTATAGAGCGTGCTTCGCCCTTGCGTTAGGGCATCTCCCTCCTGTTAGTGGACTTGTGCACTGTCTGCATGAGACTGTACATCTCCAGCAGTGACAGCTTTCTCAGCAACCTGTGCAAACTTATGCAACCAGGTAGAGATGGTGTGCTTCATCTAAACATTATGTGGTAAGAAATAACAAACGAGCATAACGGACATATACCTTGACCTTTGCAACAATGAACTGGTTGGACTTGACATTGCCCTTCTCAATCGGATAATCCTCCCTGAATGCCAAGTTCCAGATTTCGATCAATTCTCCATCATCTGGACCCTCCCATGGATCTTGGAGAGCACCAGCAGTCTCACAAGTGAGAGGCCCAATGAGCTTGGTGAATAGCGCCTGTGTGCCATCAGGGAGATCCGCACTTGTGATTTCCTTCTTATTTTCAATAACAGGAGGGTTAGCAAGGTCGATATGCCAGGATGGAGCATAATGAAGGTCTTTGATCTTGGCGATGGACTAGAATGTGTGACAGATGTGAGTACCTGGGGTAAGTTTACGAGGTGCTGCGTACTTTATACTTCATGTGTTGCTTCTCAGATCCCGCGTCGTCGAGTTCTTGATGCTCAACATCCTCTTCGTCCAATGGGATTCCGCTGTAGCCAAAGACAGAAATATCATCAGGTTCACTGTTGGCATGTGATGACACAGCACTTCGAGCATTTTTTGTGCTGAGAAACATTTGCTTTTGCTTGGTGGCTGGTTGAATAGATGTGACCTTCTCCCAGGCAGGCATAAGACCGCATGGCGGATGAGTTGATTTCATGCGTTTCGGGTCGGGCCTGCAGACAGTAACGAATAAGGAAAGCTAAATATAGTTGAGTTCTCACCTTGGTGTTGGAGTTCCAGACTTGCATTTGACAACTTCCGCATGGGGACGTGGAGGCTGATCCTTATCACAGATTATCGCTGCAACTGAAGCACTGATCTGATCTCTGGCAGCGAGGCCTTTTTTCTGTTTCTTACCACCTGTCTTCTGTTTGATAGCAGTGTCTTGTTCATCCTGTTCAAGTTCCACATTGTCAACCTCTTCCTCCTCTTCTTCATACTCACTACCACTGGGTTCTGATTCCAAGGGCTGGACACCAGGGATATCTACCAGTACATTAGCGGTTTCACCCTCAATAGTCCGATGAAATTCAAGAATATCTTACTTTTGGCCACCACGATCCCCGGCTCTCTAGTCATGGTAGTTGTATCAAATATAGTTGCTTCATCTTCATGAGGCTCTTTTTCGATGTTGCCAGCGGACAGCTTTTCTTCACTCAAACGCAGTAAGCCCACTAAAAAAAATTATTTCCTATACGACATCTTACCCTGAGCACTTACAACTGCCCCTGTTTTCTTAGCCCTTTTTGAAGGCTTGTCTTCACCAGTGTAATTTTTGAATTGATCTGTACCATTGCCTGCTTCTGTTAAGCTGGTAAGTCCTAATTTTGTTCATTACACAGATCGTACCTTCTGTAGCAGTTGACACTCCTGCTCTAGCTCTCTTTCCTCTTGGCACCATGAGTTTGTCAACTGGATTGTTTGCCTGGTGGTCTGTGTCTTTGATGGTCTTTCAGAACTTTACTTCCATTTCTGTGACTTGCTGGACCATAGCTTGCTTATCGGATATTGCCTTTGCCTTTGCCGCTGCCTTTGCTTCTTGTTCTGCTTGGACTTCTTGTGTAGATCACCATGCAGGGCCACATTGTACCATACCCAGATGGGCATTTGCATTAGAAGCTTGTGTGACATGCTGCATTGCAGGAATTTTTGGAATGTCTGGAAAGTGAGTGTTGATCAACCAGTATTGTGGTGTGATGTGTGGCTGATTTGACTGCATAGTTACTACCAAATATAGGTATTGTACTTAGCATAATTTGTTCCAGGCTGTTTGCACTACATGCCATCTTTCTGTCTCCTTTTTTACAATGAAACGAATGCTGTACAAGTCTTGTGTTTTTCCTTGCCGATACAAGTGTGGGTTCTATGGCAAGACACCTGCTGGTGTAACTCAACATGGATATTCATGTGTGAAAAACCCACAAAACCATTATTCACCCCCTGAGACCCGAGCTCCATTTTCTCATCCTCATACACCAAGTCCTAGGCCAAATGCTGGTAATATTCATAATGACAGTGAAGTGCCTCATACACCTCATCACTGCAACCATGAATCCAATCCAACAACACCACAACAATCTCCACGTCAGTTTCAGTGGACCACTAATGGGAGAGGCATCAGAACACGTGTACACCCATATCTTGATGGTGGGTTGATATTTTTTCTTGGCATCGATAAAGTTGTAATTACAAAAATCTTATTAGGACAGCCGTGCAACATTGATGGTGACGACTTGCCTGAAGGTTCCCCACCTCCTCCTCCTACAGAACAGGCCAAGGATGATTATTATCCTTATCAGTCACACACTGATTTTGAGTTGGCTGATTTCTTGTTCTGCAAAGACCAGATGTCGGGCAAGAAAGTGAGCAAACTGATGGACATTTGGGCAGCTTATCAACAGAACCAAGGGGAGGACTTATATCCCCCATTTTCCGGTGGCAAAGATCTCTACAACACAATTGATGCAACTGAAGTGGGTGATGTACCATGGCAAGCTTTTCCATCCAGTTCAATGGCAAGATTCCTCCTGACGACATACCTGCATGGATGACAGCATCATATGAAGTCTGGTTTCATGACCCGCTCCAAGTGATGGAAGGTCAGCTTGGAAATAGGGACTTTGGTAGTGAGATCGACATAGCTCCAAAACAAGTGTTTAGTAAGGAGGGGAAGTGGCAGTTCACGGATCTGATGTCAGGAAACTGGTCATGGGATCAAGCAGTACAATTTTCTCTTTTCATTGCAGTACATTTTGACTTGACTAATTTTAGGATCTGATCACACAAGATGAAGCGACTCATGGTGCCATGTTTGTGCCAGTAGTTATGGGTAGTGACAAAACCACAGTCTCAGTTGCTACTGGTCACAATAAATATTATCCGCTTTATGCCTCAGTTGGAAATGTGCAGAATCAGGTCCAGTGAGTGCATTGTAATGCCCTTGCCATCATTGGATTTCTTGCAATTCCAAAGAGTACATAACATCTCGTTATGGGAACCTATATACCTGACTTGGGTGCTTGAATAGCGGACAAACAGTTTCAAGACAGTCTGGAGTTCCATAGATTTTGATGCCAGTTGTTCCACTTATTGCTAGCTCAAATTTTATCTTCCCTCAAGCCATGGATGACGAAACCTAGGGTTCCACTATGCGGTGACAGGCATTTCAGATGTGTAATCTACAGATTAGGTCCATATATTGCAGATTATCCCGAACAAACACTATGATCTCTCGTTGTTTCTGGCTGGTGTCCAAAGTGGGTCTGGTCTATTGATGATGTTTGTTATTTTGCTAAATTGGATGCATACTAATAGATGTACAGCATTACCCACCAATCTCAATGGTGATTTGACAGCAATTCTGCAATGTCATGAACATATGGAAGCACTACAAGCTGCTTTTGTCAACGAGCCAAGGGTCCTCTGGGATGGATATGGTATCATCAGTGACATCATCGTACATCACATCCAAATTGGAGTCACCACATCCAAGTTGCTTACCATCATGCCAGCCATTTACTGTTCATTTCTCTCGCACCAACATCCATGAATTATTATCACCTGATCTACTTCACCAGGTCATTAAAGGCACCTTCAAAGACCACCTTGTCACCTGGGTGGTCTCATATCTTGAGATAGTCCATGGCAATGCTAGAGTGCAAGAAATCCTTGCTGACATTGATCAAAGGTGAGTTATTTATTTATTTTCTTGCATTAAAGACCATGACTTATAAGACTATCAATAGAATTGATGCAGTGCCATCATTTCCTGGATTATGATGCTTTCCTGAAGGCTGTGGTTTTAAACAGTGGACAGGTGATGACTCAAAGGCATTAATGAAGGTTCAGATTTTTTTTTTATGGCTAACTGTGATACTAATAACAATATTGTTCTATAGGTCTTTCTCCCAGCTATTGCTGGACATGTACCTCCACAAATGGTTCAGGCCATAAGTGCATTCATGCAGTTTTGTTATCTTGCACGGCAATCTCGGATTGATGAAGATACGCTAGCGCAGATGGATACTGCCATTACTCGTTTTCATCGGGAGCGGGAGATCTTCAGGAATGCTGGTGTGCATGAGGATTTTTCATTACCTTGTCAGCACTCACTTGGCCATTATCATCATCTCATTCAGCTATTTGGAGCGCCCAATGGACTTTGTTCATCAATCACAGAGTCAAAGCATATCAAAGCAGTCAAGGAGCCTTGGCGTTGTTCAAGTCAGAACAAACCTCTTGGTCAGATGCTGTTGACCAATCAGCGCCTCAACAAGTTAGCTGCAGCCCACGTCAATTTTGCATCATGCGGGATGTTGGATGGGACTCTTTTAGCTGCTGATGTGCCTCCTGTGCCACCTGAGGATGATGATGCAGAGGATGCACCTGGAATGACATCTATGGGGGATGTCAAGCTGGTGCACTATCCAGGTAATGAAATCTCTTAAAATAATTGTTAGTCATTGATACCAAATACTGTACTACAGCCTGGGGCTACGGTAAGACTGTCGATATCCTTGCAAATGACCTAGATCAGCCCGGACTGCTCGAATATATCTGCCGATTTCTCTACAACCAATTACACCCTGATTCTGAGGTGTGTGGCATGGATGTACTGCTCAACACCTGCCCAAAAGTTCATGGCTCCCTTCGTGTGAAGGTCTTCCACTCCACTGTTTCAACATACTATGCCCCAAGTGATCTCTTGGGAATAGGTGGAATGCACCATGAGCGTATCCATGCAACACCATCATGGAAACGTGGTCCTGGCTGATATGACTGTGTCTTTGTTGACATGGACCCTGATTTGGATAGGTTTCATGGATTGCATGTTGCCTGTGTCCATCTCTTTTTATCATTCAGGTTCCAGGGCATCACCTATTCTTGTGCGTTGGTGCAGTGGTTTTCAACATATGGTGACTCTCCTTGCAAAGATACTGGGCTGTGGAGGGTAATGCCAGATCGTGGTGTTGGGGGTCGACGCATGACATCAATTATTCATGTTGATGCAATTTTTCGCGTGGCACATCTAATTGATGTAGCAGGCTCTCAATTTCTCCCAAGGACATTTTCATTCAGTGATTCCCTCAATGCATTTCATCTATTCTATGTAAATAAATATGCAGACCATCATGCGCATGAAATTGCATTTTAGATACTCATGTGCATCATTCAAGTACTGTGTAACTCAGACCCAGTGAAGTGCGGCCATTTCATGCCACAATTTTGTTCATACCATTTCTTTATTATTAAACAAGATCGGAAAGATTTAAAAGTCCTCAAAGCCGAAAGTGAAAGCTTGGAAGTCACTTAAAAGAAAAGTTTAAAAAGTGAAAGTCTTGAAAGAACAGAAAGTCCAAAGACAAAGTCCTGAAAGTATGTGAAAAGTCAAAGTCCTGAAAGTCAAAGTACTTGTAGTTTTGCTGATGAGGCTGCTGAAAACAGGACTTCTTCGCTGCTAGCAAGGTGCTAGTGTTGGGCAATGAAATGATTGATAATAGGTTATTTCACAGTAGCTTTTTGAGGCTGATTTCGACTTGGTTTCATCTTCGGGAAGGTCCAAAAACAAAAGGGTTTCAACTCACTGACATTGAAATCTGGACTTCAGAGTTTCGAAAAACACCCGAGTTCGGAATGTTTGTCTACTACTCGCTATGCCCACAACGAGTCAAGGCTTTTTGTCACATCATGCCTGAATCAGGATTGACAGCTTTCTTGGACTTGGACTTAGAGTTCTTCTTGTCCCTCTCAGCACGAGCAAGTACGAGTTGCACCTCGTAGATCTCTTCGTCCGAAGGTTTCTTCACCATGCCAGTGTCACTTCCTTGACCCAGTGGTACTCGGCGAGTAGTAAATTAATCATACATATAAACACCGTAGTCAGAGCTGATGTGTGCCGGGCCAAAACAGACCTGGCTGATTTCGACTTGATTTGAAACAGAAATACAACATCTGAAATAAAATCAAAATCAAACAGCCATTTTCAGAAGTTGCTACTCCACTAATGATCCTCAGAAACTTGCAATTCCGAAAACATTAGCAAAATAGATTTTGATTCGGGAGAGCCTCTTCCAGCGCTAGGAAACTGATCGGTATGCATGTGAATGAAATCTGGGCTAGTGTCCTGTTTGTTTTGACATAACCACCATCTCAAAACTTCCGAGAATTGGACTGTGCCGACAACGCCTTACATGGCATAGTGGCTCTGTTCATGTTATGTTATGGGAGGCATCTGTCACGAGGTTGATAGGAAAAATGGAATCCTGGCTATTCCCACTTGGGTAAGTTGAGTCAAATATGCAGATCGGCTGAATGTGCCCCAGTGGAGATCAAGGATCGATGGCCCAGAACATGCATATATCGATAGGTCAGAGGTCTGGAAGATCAAAGTGTCACCGAAAAATTTCTATCCCCTTGAATGTGCTGGCCTTACATGGCGTAGCGGCTCTCTGGGTGCTACCCATGTGGTGATAGCTCTACTGGGTGTGATGTTTCCTATTTCATTACACTGGCTGGGAATGACCAGAGCAGTGGTGCCATAATGTCCTTGTCATGATAGGAAAAATGGAATCTTGGCTGTTCGCACTTAGGCAAATCAGAATATCGACAACAACCCCCGCGACAATTTACACCCAGGCTGGAGTTCAACAAACAAGTACGAGACGAACACCGAAATTATTTCTGTGATGGTGTCACATACTACCTCTCGCCAAAATCTATATAATGGTGCAACTTTCTTCACTTCGAACCCTCAGGCCTCTTACAACTCTTACAGCTCATACATCTATAACACCAACTAAACCACACAAACATTATCCACATGTTGAAGAACGCTCTCCTACTCACCGCCTCTGCGATTGCGCTTCTGCCCACCTTAGCCATGGGAGCAATCAGCATATCATGGAGCATAACCAACATCCCCGACTCGGGCCTCACAGATATTACATTCACATTCACCATCACAGATGCCCCCCACACAACCGGCTACTATTTTGCTCAACAATACAGTTTCAATAACCAAACCAAGTCCGCCTATTGTGGTTTCCAGCCTCGCCCCGACGACTCTGACGGCAACCCCGTCATCCATGCCGTCTTCTCCAGCTTCATCGATGGTACTACTACCTCTGACAGCAACTGCAGCCCTGGCACCGATGGCCATCCAGGCGTGAGCTGCCACGTGGAGTTCTCCGGACCATACACTAATCTGTATGAGATTGTGATTAGCAATCCCCAAGACACAACGTGGGATGGGGAGGTGCTTGATACCACCACGGGCTCAACCGTGGCGCACATTGGGTCCTGGACGTTGCCGAGTGGTACAGGGGGTATTCAGGGGTACCAGTTAGGCTTTGTTGAGTATTATGTGTGGGATCATAATTGTTCATTGCTTCCACATACGTCGGTAACCTTTGGAGTGCCGATAATGTTGTCCGGTGGTACTGGGAGTTTGGGGGATGCGCAACATACTGGGGAATGTGTGGGTATCGTTCCATATGAGAGTCACAGGAATGACGATGGAAGTGTCGAGATTAGTTCTGGATTTTAACTAGTGAGGGTCATGACGTACTATCTCTGTAACGGACCACGGTCTCTGCACTTTATTCTTTCGTCGTCGCTATACTTTTTTTGCCTTTATCCGTATTCTCTGTTACACTGTATTAGTATTTTTGTGTATGATATTTGTTCAAAGAATTTACCTGCTATATTTGTTAACCTTGTCCTTACTATACGACCAGTGATTCAATGTGGGAAAACACACGTACCATACCATGGGAAACGATTGGCTCAAATTATTATGTACACAAATCGGTAACAGAGATGAACCACAGACGTCAAGTACGTCGTAATTTCTTTCCAAGTGGTCCATTGACACATTACTGTTCATAGAGCCATGAAAAAGCAATACACCCCAAAGCACAAGCGGTAGTTCAAAATAGACGCGAGGACTCCTGGAGCTGGTATTCGGGGGAGGTAAAATGCGCAGAATGGCACCGGTTATGAGGCCAAGGCATACGTACTATATGGTCACACAGATTTGTCGACATTTCTTGCTACTGCGATCGAATGGCGCGCTTCTAAGGAGGAGTGATATTCCTAGACCCGGCCCGGGGATGGATTGTTGAGGCAATGGTCCGTGCAGTGGCAAGTGGAGAACCTCGTAATCTAAGACATTTATAGTATTATATATTCTGAGGTTAAACTTAAAATAATAACCTCTCCCACGCTCACACCGTGTCCACCATCAATAAGCTATTTATATTATTCCAGCTATCTACATACAATAATTGATCGTATCAACGAGGCATATCACATTCTCAACAGGTTATGGGCCCTGGTTGCCCATTCTAGGCACGTTGTTGCAATCACATATCTGAGACATATTTGTTCACTCGTCGAGGTCACACCCGATGTCTACTCAGCAAGCAGATACTGATATGATTGATGCTGTCGACTACAGAGATCAAGCCGAATTGGATGCGGTTGCCGATATTGATGCGACAGCGGCAAATATTCAGTCCGTCTTGCAGACACAGCAATCAACAATTTTTCCCGCTGTACATGAACCCGAAGTCCAGTCTTCCTTTACTCCCAATGATTCCCTTACTATAGCTGCCCAGAGTAAACTCACCGACATTAATTTGGGCGGACTTTCAACATGCAAAGTTGATCCAAAATTAAAGGCCGGCAATTGGATATCATGGAAAACCAGGATCCACAAGTTCTTTAATTTATTCGAGATCACTGATATAGTCCACGGTACCGAACCGATGCCTCAGGATCCTATATTAGCACGTAAATGGCTGGGGAAAGACGGCATCGCACAGGCGCTGATTACTAATAACATCAACGATCAACAAATCAATCACGTTGTTGATGCTAATACCTCGGCAGAAATGTGGGAGAATTTACAATCTATACATGAGACTGTGGGACTCGCAGGTATCATGGCAGCGAAGCATCATCTCCTTAATACAAGAGCTGATGACAACACTAATATTGTTGATCACATCAACAATCTCCGAGAACAACACAATGCGCTTACTAATATGGGAGAGCGCATCACCGATCAGGAATTCAAGTCGATCATAATCATGTCATTACCAGAATCTTGGGACATGTTTACAACTTCCTATCAGGGAAGTAACGCTCGGCGGTTACGAGGTCAAGAGCAACCTCAGCGCTGATGTCTTCCCAGGAATTCTCATCAGTCGTTATACAGGAGTACTACCGTTGTCACCACGATGATCATCCATCAAATAGCGTTACATATTATGTGCACGATGACGGGCCCCCAAAGAAAAAGAAGAATACTAATTCTTCGAATACTCCTAAATCTACATGCAAAATATGTGGACGACAAAATCACATGACGAAGAATTGTTGTTACAAAGGCAAGCCAAAGTGCGGCAAGTGTGGGAAGTTCGGCCATCAGACCGAGAAATGTTGGGGCGGAAAGAAGCCCAACAATGAAACTCCCGATACTAAACAGGAACGCGTGAATGTTACGTGCGATCCACAAGAGGACGAATTAGTAGCCTCTACATCATATGTAACCAAAAGTGACAATAGCGAGTCTTTTTCCTTTTACCTGTGGATTCTTGACTCAGCAACCACATCACATATTACTAAAACAAAGTCAGCGTTTACTGACTACACACCCACTAAACCTATTCCCGTTACAGGATTAGGTAATATTCACATTCACACGTATGGACACGGAACTGTAGAAGTCCTAACGTCGTCGAGTCAGCAGGCTCAGACTATAATACTACATGATGTCCTATACGTTCCTGACGCACAAGATAATTTATTATCTATTTCTCACGTCGATCACTCAGGGGGACAAGTGCGCTTCGCACAAGGACGAGCTTACCTAATAAATCAAAATAATCAAACAGTAGCCGAAGCTAATCTAGTCAATCAGCTATATGTTCTTGATTTTTTCAGGCAAGCAGACTCATCCGAACGTGCTAACATAACTCATCCATCTCAAAATACTTGGAACGAGTGGCATAGAAAATTCGGACATGTGGGAATTTCTGGACTAAAACAGTTAAAGCATGGGAATCTAGTTACTGGATTTGATGTGGATACCGACTCATTATTTTTGGAATGTGAGCCGTGTATAGCCGCGAAACAGGCACATACGCCGTTTCCGGATCATGCTGAACCACGGAATACTGTACCTGGTGAATTAACACATACCGATCTGTGGGGTCCTGCTAGTACCCAGGCACTCACAGGTGCACAGTATAATATTGTTCTAGTAGACAATAACTCCAGGCACCTTACAAGCGAACAAGTCAAAACAAAAGACAAAGCTTGTACAAGGTTACAAAATTATCTCACATACATTGAGTGGCAATTTAATTTCAAACCAAAACAAATACGGTTTGATCAAGGATGAGAATTTCTCAATCAGAAATTTATTAATTGGTCCACCGAATGTGGGATTAAAATAGAAACTACTGCACCTTATTCGCCGCCCCAAAACGGCATAGCGGAACGGTTTAATCGTACCATTATTGAGTTAGCACGAGCTATGATTCTCGCGCGCAATGTTCCCAAGAATTTATGGCCCAAAGCCGTTAATCACGCTACCTACATTAGGAATAAATCTTTCACACGTGCTATCAAGGGCAAAACCCCTGAAGAAGGTTACATGGGACATAAACCCGACGTTTCTCATCTACAAGAATTCGGCGGCCCCGTATGGGTGCTAAACGAGGCATGTCAATCAAAACTTGATCCCAAATCTCACAAAATGATGTTCATCGGATTCATTGATGGACCATGTGCTATTAAATATTACAATGCATGCACACATCACATGAGCACGACGCGAAACTATTATTTCGCACGCGATCCTCCCGACATACAATTTGAGGGGGAGGATGAGAATGATGGAGATCAAATTGAATTAGTCGGGCACCGTGAGAATTTAAAATGCAAACATCCAGAAGGTGACTCGCCTCCTATTGAGAGAAATTTGAGACCACGAAAACCAGTCGATTATCGACTATTGGATGATCCGCTTCTAGCATATGATCCATCTCTGGAATTAACGGCTTTAGCCAGTGAAGATCCAGAGGAGGAATCATGGGTCAACTCGAATGATGTAATGAGCGCTATTCTAGATCGCGCGAATTTAGCATCAGAAGACCCACAAAGTTTGAAAGAAGTGCGTAAAACGTCTGAGTGGCCTGAATGGGAAAGCGCTATCCAGGTTGAGTTGCAACAACTCAAGGATCGGGAAACATGGAAACTTACCGATCCGCTGGATAATCGTAACCCCATCAAGAATAAATAGGTATTCCTTAAGAAATATAATAAAGAGGGCACATTGACGAAACATAAAGCCAGATTAGTGGCTAAAGGTTGTTCCCAAAT
>QMFE01007068.1:0-14036 GCA_003314665.1 Tricholoma sp. MG77 | reverse complement strand
TTTTCTTTCGACTAACTTAGGTCTTCATTTATTATAGATTTTACTTATGTTACAACACACAACGACCCATGACCCCGTCATCTACCACCACCACTGCGAGCCCCTGCTCGCAGGGTGGTTGGGTGGTGCAATGGGATGAGGGAACGACGGGACGAGGACGACGGCCACAGCCACCACTGTAGGAGCCGATGGTGACGATGAGAACCGCTACCACCATGGGAACGACAGGGAGAACGGGGGCGGCGAATGATGCTATGGGCCACATGGACAACGGGGACAACGGGGACGCAATGGCGACGGCCAGGGGATGACAACCACCACCATCACCATCACAGCACCTTCACCCACAGCCCCGAGCAACTGCTCGCGGGGTGGAAATGGGGAGCGATGGGGGATGGCTAGCCACCATGACCTGCCACAAGGACGACGAGGACGACGGGGACAGGAACGGATGAGGACACCAGGGACAACAACTGCTTGCGGGGTGGGCCCTCCCTCGTGTTTTTCGCGAGGGAGGTATTGTACAGTGTAGTCAAGTGAGTTGAGGGTTATACAATGCAAATACACTATGTTTAACAATGTAGAACATCAAATAAAAGGCAAAAAAAGAATCAAAACCATGGTGTATATTCATGGTGTCGCACCTGTGGTGTTTCACAACAGACCGTGGTAAAAACCTGTCACCGCGGTTGTGGTGTTAGAACGGGTGCGGTGTTGGCGGGTGCGGGTGTGGTGTGCAAAATTTTACCCACGGTGTGACCCGTGATGAACCCTATGAACAGCACCACCGACTCCACACCTGCCCCCACCACTGTGAGCCTCTGCTCACACAGGGGAATGCGGGTGTTATTGACAGCATTGTGAAGATGACAATGGCAGCAACTGAGGTGGACAGGCCGACACTATGGTATTGACACACAACACCACCACCTGCATTTACTCCCCCCACTGTGGGGGATTGTTATTTCTTTTATTATTCTTACCATCCACCGCTGCAAGCCTCTGCTCACAGAGTGGCAACTTAGTATTAATTTGAATGTAATGTACTTTGAATGTACTTAGATAGCTACATACTTGGTCAGTCTGGACTGGTCTAGTTCTGAACTGGCTGCAACTGGTTCAGCAACTGTTAAGCAATTGAGGTAGACTGGTTTAATGTGATTTAGTCTTTGGTTGCATAGATATTTGAAATGAATGCAACTGGTCTGGTCCATGGTCACCCCCTTTGGGGTTGAAAAAACTGGACTGGACTGGACTGGACTTTCAAACACTAGTCCTATTGACAGCATCTTGAGCATGCTGGGTCTGCTCCTTGGGATATTGAATCTAGAGCCACAGGCTCACATCAAGGCTCCCCTGGGTTGGATAATGATGACCTCCTCTTGTCTCTGCCACCTGCTGTCAATGTCACTGTTGCTGTTGACTCACCTAGGACATCTACAAAATGCCCTGAGCTGCACAATCCCAAGGAAAGGCCCGATTTAGGACCTCAAAGATGCTAGCTTGTGAAAAGGCAGCTTGTGATGCACTTAAGGTTCAGACCAAGGCTCGTATGCAGTTAGAACTTGAGACTATGCACCTCTTATTCCAGTGTGAGGAAGCTGAGTGTCAGCTTACTCAAGTTCAAGCTCAACATGCTCATGAGCTCATGGTAATGGATAGGCAGATTGAGCTGGCACACATCAAGGCTGGTGGCCCCATCGTTGATCCTACACTTCGTTCTTTATAGCTTCTCTGGTTTGGCTTTCAACTGCTATTTATCATTATATTCAATCATCCTCTAGATATTCTAGTAAAGCTTTCTTTAACTGTTCTCTTTTTAACCTCCCCTCAAGCAAGTCCAGCTCCCTATCATTGTCTGTCATTTCTATATCTGCTACTTCCCCTGCTGCAATTGCTGCTTCCCTAGCCTCCTCTTCTAGTCTCAGAAGCTCTTTATCTGCTTGGATGATCCGCTGGCCTTGAATATAGAACTCATCATTTGTGACATTTGATTCATTCTCATGATCCATAGCAAAGGAGTGAAGAGCAATACATGAGGTTATCCAGAGTGCTGCAAATTGCATGTTTTGTGTTGAGTTGATGCATATGCATAAGCCTCAGAGGGACTGGAAGCATCATTTTAAAAACCCAATAAGGATGTATCTGACTCAAATGCTATGCACATTGCCCAGTCCACCATGCAACATGATAGGGCCACCCCCGTGTTACCGATTACCAAGCCTCAGAATGTACAACAGCGCTCATTTGAAATGTCAGCACAAGAACCATCTGAATTCCCACCACATCCATTAAGTAAACGACTGTCATATGATGTCATTCGGAACTTCTGCGATGATGCAACTCTGGACAAAATGGAGGAAGCTGGTTGTGCCGTCTGTGGTCAGTTAACTCCTGTTTCTCAGCATTGGAGGTTAAAAGCGGTCAAGAACCTACTTCATATACTCCAGGTTCCTGGCACTACCTGTAAGGGCAACCTTATGTTCCAAGCTGGGACTTGATGCTATCAAGGGAAATCCAAAGTTTTATAAGCATGAAACATTGTGCAAGTAAAAGAGGCTACTAACCTAGCAAGGGAAATCCAAAAAAAAAAACTCTAAGAACTTCCCTGCTAGGGGACTACTCTTATATACTGTACTACACAAGGCGGACACATACAGAGGGTCCTAAGGACATGTTGGACAATGGGGGCCCATTGTGGAGCCATCACACAAGGAAGGCAAGGGAGCTGAGTAAGGCAGCAAGCTTCAAAGTTGTTTCGTGGGGTTTGTATGTCCTTCCTGGGTGTCCCCTTACATCACCCCCCTTTTAAGGTGCAGTGTCCCAATGCAAAAAGTCCCACACTAGGGGATGGTGCTGCTGGAGTTGAAAGCCCATACATCTGAAAGCCAGAGTGCTAATGCATTTTGGAGCATTCAGGTGGACCTTATAGAAGTTGGTGATTAGTTCTGGAGCATCAATATCACCTTCTGAGAGCCACAAATTTTCTTCATGGCCATAGCCTTTCCACCTGACCAGATACTGCAGTTTATGGCGCTAGAACCTACTATTGGTCACCTCCTCAACTTCATACCTCTCCTCTCCTCCTACAATTTTGGGCAGTGGTGGGGGGAGTCATGTGTTGACCTGTGATTGGGTTGCGGGGGACTGGCATGAGTTTGACAATGTGGAAGACCAGGTGAATGTGCAACATTGTGCAAGTTTGAGTCAATATGCATGAGAGCCCACTGGGTGAAGGGCTGAGGTAGCAATGTGCAAATTTCTTCATAGGTCTAGTAGTGCTAATATCTGATGCATCCAAATATACCTTTTCACCCATAATGAACTTAGGTGCTGGTGTTTGACATTGATTATAGTACCTTGCCATGTTGTGCTTTGATTTCGCAAGCACTGCACATGCTTCATCCAATGTAGACTTCATTCTGTCCATAAATTCATTAACGGCTTTGAGTATCGAAGGTCGTTGGTTGGGCTCAAAACCCATGTGGGGGTGGCACCCCATATCTACAAAAAAGGTTGAGTGTTGCATCAAAGTGTGGATGTGGTTATTATACATGAAGTTGCCCAGCGGTAATAGGGTGTCCCAATTGTTCTGCCACTTGTGCACGAAAATGCAAATATACTGTTCAAACTCCTGGTTGACGTGTTCGGTCTGGCAATTGGACTGAGGGTGATACACTGTGGATGAGGAAATGGTAATTCCCAGCAAGCGATAAAGTTTGCACATAAATTCAGCCACAAACTGTGGTCCACAATCTGATAATGTCAATCTTGGGAGACCGTGTTAGGGTTTGCAAACTTTTACTGTTGCTTCATCAAAAACTTTTCACACCATGCTAAACCACTTTTCGAGCTGACAAAGAAGGATTGCAAGTGGAGCTAGGGAAAATCTGAGCAGCAGGCCTTTGATGAGATTAAGAATTGCATCACCTCCTCTCCCATCCTTTGTTTTGCTGATGATTCCAAGGCTTTCAATGTCGAAGCAGATAGCTTGAACTTTGCCACAGGAGTGGTACTCTCCCAACAATCATCCGACAATCTCAAGTGGCACCCCATTGCATTCTACTCAAAGTCACTCAATGCTGTCAAATGCAACTACCAAATCCATGACAAGGAGATGCCAGCAGTGATGAGGTCCCTAGAGGAGTGGAGGCACTTCCTTGAGGGAGCGAAGCACAAGGTGGAGATTTGGACGGACCATAAAAACCTTGAGCACTTCATGACAGCAAAAAAGCTAAATTGCAGATAGGCATGTTGGTCACTTTATCTCTCAAGGTTTGATTTTATCATGCACCATCACCCTGGTAAGAGTACGGGTAAATGCAATGCACTTTTGTGGTGTACAGATCATGATGATGGTGCTGATGACAATCATGACACCACACTACTTCAACCCTAGTTTTTTGCAGTTTGCATGCTTGAAGGGGTCACTTTCGAGGGGGCAGAGAGGGACATACTTCACAAGGTTTGAAAGGGAGTTCGAGATGGAAAGCACAAAGATTCAGTGGTGTTGGCGATCACAGAACTAGAGAAGTCACAGGGGAAGACGCTGCAAAGTTTGGAGTGGGAAAAGGATGATGGACTTTGGAGGTTTTGTGATTGAATCTATGTACCTCTAATCCCTGACCTACATCGCAGAATTTTCAAGCAACACCACAACTCAAAGATTGGAGGGTGTGCCAGGCACTGGAAGACCCTTGAACTCATATCACAAAGTTACTGGTGGCCCAATATGTCACGTTACATTGGCCAATACTGCAAAGCCTGCAACATGTGCCTTTGCACAAAGGCCCAGAAGCACAAACCCTTTGGCAAACTACACCCCCTCATGATCCCTGAAGCATGATGGGATGTCATGAGTGTGGACTTCATCACCAAACTTCCAGATTTGTATGGGTTCGATGCAGCAATGGTGGTAGTAGACTCGGTGAGCAAACAAAGCCATTTCATTCCAACTCACACCACAGTGACAGCATTGGGATCAGCACAGCTCCATCTCCAGAACATGTGGAAGATATGAATTTTTCCTTTGGATATCACCAGCCCAAGGTACTCGATGGTGGTTGTTTCAAATTCACATTTGTCATGTCGCAGGAAAAGCTTGTGTTCACGAAGATGCTTGAGGATGAGACGCAAAACTTGATGATGTTCAGCGACTGTCTTCATGAAGATTAGAATGTCATCAAGGTATACACACACCATGTTCTCTCATATGAGATCCTGGAAGATGTCATTCATCATCGTTTGGAAGGTAGACAGGGAGTTAGTGAGTCCAAAAAACATCGCCAAAGGTTTGAATAGGCCCCTGTTCATATGGAATGCTGCCCTCCACCGTCTCCTTCCTTCATATGCACATTGTTGTACCCCCATTGTACATTGAGTTTCATAAAATTCTTTGCCCATGAAGAAGGTGAAGCATGCCATCTTTCTTCTTAATAAAGAATACCAGGGATGCCATGGGTGACTTTGATGGATGAATATGGCCACTGGTGAGATTTTCATGAAGGAACTCATCCAATTCCACTTGTTTGTTGGGTGACAGGATAGACCTTACAGTTCATCAGTTTCACGTCAGGTACAAGTTCGATCATGTGGTCCCAGATTTTACAATCAGGGAGACAGTCAAACAAAGCTTTCATGAATAAGTCTTCAAATTTGTGGAGGTGTGTGGGGACCGATTTGTGGAACGACTTGGGTGGGAGTTCTTATGAAAAGTCTCAGAGAGTCTTTCCAAAATATCCAATGTGGCTTGCACAAATTTGGCTTCACAGGGAATCATTATTGTGAATAGTTGATCCTCTTCCTCTAGCGCATCTTTGCCTGTGTAAGGCTCATCGTCATTCTCATTGTCTTCAAATGCTAGCAGCTTCGAAGAATTAAACTCTTCATTCCTCATTTGCCTCACTTTGACATGTGGGACAGTGGTTTGGGCAACAACTCATTTTAACCTCCTCAGTCTTCCAATTGACTTCAGTGTTGTGCCCACGCAACCAGGTGAGTCCTAAAATGATATCCTGTTTCCCTAAACTGGTGACTGCAAATACAGCATGTTCAGAATGATCACAATATTGTAGTATGACATCAACAACTTTGGCAATGCTACCTGCTTCATTCAGGGAGCCATCCACATTATACACCAGAATTGGTCAACTCAGACTTTTCGTAGTGAGACAATTTCATCTCACAAAATCTGCATTTACAAACATCCTGGTTGCACCAGAATCGAGGAGGGTAGTTGTTGAGTGCACATCACCTGTGTCTGTGGTCTGAATGGATACCTCAAGTTCAAGAGAATTTGATCCCAAATTCGAAGCCACGAGATATCATTTGGGGAGTCGCTTTTCCCATTTCAGATGTCATGGAAATTATGAACACAGGGAGGAAGGCATTTGTATGGCTTTTGTTTTGTTTAAGTCAGCTGTAGGTAAGAAGTTTGATTCAGGGACCTCTTCTACAGACAAAACTGTGAAACAATTATTTACAGACAGTGGTGGCATACTAATCACTTGCTGTCCAGCCCAAAACCCATCGTCACTTCCTCATCAGTTGTCTTAGCCATCCTTGAATCCACCTGTGCAATGTCCAACACCATGAAAGTGTTTTCAGCAAACACTTGTTTTTCATTGAGGTCCATGTAGCGTACATCAAAACACTTTGGGCATTCAGTGTGTATGTGCCTGGGCTGACCACAACAATAGCAGACAATTGTAGTGGTTCCTGTTCCTTTTGCAATGTTCAAGGTGCTTGGAAGAGAAGGGTTGGATGGAGTCATGATCTGAGGTGTGAAGTGTGAAGATGGTGAGGGTGTGTTCACAACCTTAGGTAGGGGTCTGTGAAACACACTTCCATTTGTGGGAGATGTTTCAAGATGGGGTGTTGTATGCGGGGAAGCCTTGAAAGCTTCATTGGCAATGCAATTTTCGTCGCAGAGGATAACTGTTGCATACCAATCCTTGGGAGTGTCGTCCGAAGGGCGTCCCTGGGTCAGACAGGCAACATAATCCTGGATTTGTGGATTGAGTCCCTGTTGAAAATTCATTATGATGTGGGGGCCCTCAAAGTAGCAGGCTTGTTCAATGGTTTTGCAGAATTTGTCAATGTATTTGTCAACAGTCTTCAACCCCTGGAAGTACTTCAAGGTTTTGAGTTCTGTTCGCACAGTTTGAACCTTGTTTTTCGGACAGAATTCAGTGACAAACTTGGTGACAAAATCCTCCCATGTTGAGTAGGGTAGGCCACCAACTGTCTGGTAGTTTTGCATTTGTCGATCAACAAAATGGGCCACATGGTCGCTCTTCATAAATGAAAAGGCCCACATAACCTTCACATTGTCATCTGTGAATTGGTGGGGCATGAGGTTGATATAAAGTTCACACAAATTGAGGAACACGTGCACTGTTGTGCAATCTCCTGAGAATTCACTCAGGGTAGCTGGCTTGAGGTGGCATGTTCCTGAGGAACTCGTCGACTCCCTCTCATGCTGGGGCTCAGGATAGTGGTGATAATGGTCTTAGTTCTCTGAAGGTGGATTTGAGATGCTGGGAAGGACTTTCGGGGATCATTCTCCTCAAAGTTCAGCTAGTTGTTTGAGAATCTGCTGTAGGACACCATGAATTCCTATGATATCAGTTTTGGTTCATGTGATGTGATTGGGATTGGACATTATACTGGTGTGTTTAGTAAGGCAACAAAAGAGTGGTGGAGGGAGGTTGGTTGGATAATCCGAAGCCATGTGAAAAATTGTGAAAAAGGTTTGGAATCTTTGGCTGACTAGGGAATCCTACTGGCCTTGGTCCACTTTAGTGAGAATTTTCTTCTGTAAGGGCAACCTTACATTCCAAGCTGGGACTCGATACTAGCAAGGGAAATCCAAAGTTTTATAAGCATGAAACATTGTGCAAGTAAAAGAGGCTACTAACCTAGCAAGGGAAATCTGAAGAGAAAACTCTAAGGACTTCCCTGCTAGGGGGCTACTGTACTACATGAGGTGGACATGTACAGAGGGTCCTAAGGACATGTTGGACAATGGGAGCCCATTAGGGTTGTTCACAGTAGCCATTTTTGGCTCATTTTCATCTTCATTTTTATTCTCATTTTTTTAAAATGGACATCAGAATGAGATCAAGAATGAGTCGAAAAATGATCATTTTTCAAAAATCGAACCCTACTGTCGCTTTTGCAAAGATGGTCATTTTCACATTCATTTTCCCTTCATTTTCATGTTCCATTTTTGTCATTCTTTCAAACTCCGCTCCCATGCCCTATCCAGTGCACTCCCATCATTGACACCACCTGTAATGAACCAGGAACACCATAGGATGGGGTCGTAGGATGGATTGGGTACAGCTCAGCGGTACTGGGGAACAGCGCAAGAATGTGCACTGATGACTTAGCTGATGTTGGGTGAACATGGAGCTATGCTAAAACACACGGTCTTGGCTTCTGTTATGATCCGTAACTACCCCCCTCATTGTCACACATTTTCCTATGCTCCCCGTAACATCTGTCACACCTGTGACTATTCCCTACACCCCCTAGAACCCTCTTGCCAATTTACAAGTCGTTCCAGCTAGCACTTTGCTCTCTACACGCTGCTATGCTCATGCGAGCACTTCTGCATTATCTCCGTGGTCAAAGTCCATCTGTCCGCGATCTCCGCGCTCCCGCGCACCGCCGCGCAGCAAGCGTCATCATGCGCACCCCGCGCACGTGTCGCGCGCCGCGCTTCCGCTTCAGCACCTCATGCATCTGTTTTCGTGCAATAACCTCGTTTCACATCGCAACCCATATCTATTCTTGTGCAAGCTATTTCCGCGCGCGCACCACGCGACTCTAGCATCATTTGATCCGCTCCGCTGCGCTCTCGCCTCGCACTTAGCACTTATCCTGGGTCATGCCGTGTGCAACCGAATTTGCAATTCTATTTCATGTCTGTATTCTTAGTTCATCTCGTTCATTCATTTGAAATTCATTCACTACTATTTCAATTATGTTCTTCCATACCTGCCTTACATAATCGCGGAGCGCCGCGCTTCCTTGCGCTCTCGTGCTTGTTAAATAGCTGTAGTTCCCACTCTTATTCTTTAGCTTTATTATCGACTTCGATTTGATATTTCCTCGTACCACTTGTACTTTTGTACTTGTCCGTTACCTGCGTTGTCCACACGTGTTCCCGCGCGTAACCTCCGCAATACATTCGTCGTTGAACTCAGTCTCATCCGCTCTCTTACTCTTAGTCATTCTCTCTTCTTAATCCCGAAATACGGGCTCGTCGCTAGGTCAGGGCGCAACCGGCCTGCTCTGCATGGTTGAAGCCATTAGCCCATATGTCTGCCAGTTCCTTGAAGCTGTGTATGTTCCCCTCTCGGATGAGTAGGCTTACATTCACTACAGCTTCTTCTGCGAGCACCTCCGCATCCGCCTTGCGCCTTGCACTTCGCTCTCCATGCATCGGTGCTCTGCGCTCGATCTCGTGCGCAACTCTGTTCATGTCTTTGCACTACTGCTACACCCTCCGCAACTGTTCGCGCTCGTTCCCCGCGTGCATGCGCACGCTCCCACGCTCGCTCGGCAAGCGATACATCTGTTGCAATCTGTTCCCAGCTCACGTCATCTCGCATGTCTGTCTGTGTCTGTCCTGTCCCTGTCCTGCACGTTCTTCTTGGTTCGTAACAGCTTCAACCACTTTCCAAATAGGGTTGCGCCTCTTGTTCAGTTTCTGGATGGACCATAACTTCGGAGCGAGAACTGTGGTGGTCATGCGCACACATGCGAGTGTGGCGCCCGGACATGTGAGTGAAGCACGTGTGAGTTGTGATAGGAGATGAACTTAATGAGAACAGGAATTTGGTGTTTGATGTCGATTTTCGATTAACAAGTGAGTTACAAGAAACATAGGTACATTGTATTTAATCTATGTAGGAAGAGCGGCACTCCTTGCACGGAGCGGCATAGCTTGGATAACCTTACTTAAATAAAGAATCGCGACGAGTGAATAGGAACGTGGATAATAAAAGTGTGAGTGAGATGGTACAGAATAAGTAAGAGGACACATGTGGGAATGTATTTGGATGCACAGATCGTTCGGTGAGGGGGTAATACCACATGGGCTTGCAATGGTATGGGAACGAGGCAGTATCGATGACCAAGATGAGCGCAAGGGTGTGGGAGCGAGTGAGCAGCACAAGTGCAATATGTGGGAGCGAGAGCATGCACGGTCAATGACGAGTGAGCATGCGCGACTTGTGCTCGAGTGCACACGTATGTGCAAGGGCGTAGCACCTACGGAACAATAGTAACATGATTTTCTGGAGTCGGGTAGGGGTTATGGAGTGTGGTTGCACAGGACATAACACTGCCATCCCACTCTCCCACCGCTACCGCCACCACTCCCTCGACCCTCTACCATCAATGTAACTCCCCACCCACCATCACTCCAACACCCACTACCACGCTGTTATGAACTGAGAACGTGCAGGACAGGACGGAACGAATGACGGACAGACACGCAAAGTGGCGTGAGCTGGGAACAGATTGCAACGGATATATCGCATGCATGCGGGGAACAAGCGCGAACAGTTGCGGAAGGTGTAGCAGTAGTGCAAAGACATGAATGGAGTTGCATGCGAGGCGCAAAGCAGATGTGGAGGTGCTCACAGAGGAAGCTGTAGTGAACAAAAGCCTACTCGTCCAAGAGGGGAGCATACACAGCTTCGAAGAATTGGCGGACATATGGGCTAATGGCTTCAACCATGCAGAGCAGGCCAGTTGCACCCTGACCTAGCGACAGGCCTGTATTTCGGAATTAAGAAGAGAGGATGACTAAGGGTAAGAGAGCGGACGAGACTGAGTTCAACGACGGATGTATTGCAGAGCCTACACACGGGAACACATGCGGACAATGCAGGTAATGGACAAGTACAAAGTACAAGCAAGTTAGAGTCACAACTGGAAACGGGGTTGTATCAAAGTTGTCGAAGTCGATAACAAAGCTAAAGAATAAGAGTGGGAGCTACAGCTATTTAACAAGCGTGGCGCTCCGCAATTATGTAAGGCAGGTATGGAAGAACATAATTGAAATAGTAGTGAATGAATTTCAAATGAATGAACAAGATGAACTAAGAATACAGACATGAAATGGAATTGCAAATTTGGTGCACATGGCATGACCCAGGATAAGTGCTAAGTGCGAGGTGAGAGCGCAGCAGAGCGGATCAGATGATGGCAGAGCCGCGTGGTGCGCGTGCGGAAATAGCTTGCACAAGAATAGATGCAGGTTGCAATGCGAAACGAGGTTATTGCACGGAAACAGATGCACGAGGTGTGGGGAGCTCGGGAGACATGTGGAAGTGGAAGCGCCGTGCGACACCTGCGTGGGGTGCGCGTGATGACGCTTGACTGCGCGGCGATGCGCGGAGATCGCGGACGGATGGACTTTGACCACGGCGATAATGCAGAAGTGCTCACATGAGCATAGCAGCGTGTAGAGAGCAAAGTGCTAGCTGGAACGACTTGTAAATTGGCAAGGGGGTTCTAGGGGGTGTAGGGAATAGTCACAGGGAGCATAGGAAAATGTGTGACAATGAGGGGGGTAGTTACGGATCATAACACACGCCTGCAAGTGCCACAAGCAGCAGCAATTGAGCCAGTTCGGATGCAATCCAGCCCCAAACGATGCAGTCATCATTTGAGCCCTAAGTAAACTTTTTTTAATTGTTTTTTGTTTCTGTCAACTATGTAACTAATTGATTCATTTCACTTTTTAGCATCTAAAGTACTGGTAATGATGGATACCAAACTGAGACAACCCACCCAAGTCCGTGAGGAATGCCATGTCACCACTGACTCACCTTAGCACTCAATGATGACAATACCTGCCCCCTGTCACTGAGACGGACCATGAACATGGTGCTGAACGACACAGCACACCGCCACACCTACGAGCCACTGCTTGTAGGGTGGATTGTGGGTGCTGATTGGACGATGGGGGCATGAGGATGGGGGGAGAACGGAATATGACAGCCCCCATGTGTACAAACCATGAGGCATCACAGCCAATGGGGAGGGGAACTGACACCAGGGGTGAGGGGGTGTTACAAATTGGGAACACCGGAAGGACAGGGTCATAGGAAGGATCGGGTACAGCTCAGCGGTACTGGGAAACAGCACGGGAATGTGCACTGAGGACTTAACTGATGTTGGGCGGACACGGAGCTATGCTAAAACACATGGTCTTGGCTTCAACCACTTTCCCAATAGGGTTGCGCCTCTTGTTCGGTTTCTGGGTGGACCATAACTTCAGAGCGAGAACTGTGGAGGTCATGTGCACATGTGCGAGTGCAGTGTGTGAGGAGCGCGGACGAGTTGCAGCAAGAGATGAACTTAATGAGGACAGGAATTGGCATTCGACGTCGATTTTCGATTAACAAGTGAGTTACAAGAAACTTAGCTATGTTGTATTTAAGCTACATAGGAAGAGCGGCACTCCTTGCGTGGAGCAGCGTAGCTCGGATAACCGTACTTAAAATAAAGGATAGCGATGAGCGAATAGGAAGGTGGATAAAAAAAAGCGTGAGTGAGATAATACTGAATAAGTAAGAGGACACATGCAGGAATGTATTTGGATGCGTAGATTGTTCGGCGAGGGGATAATACCACATGGGTTTGTGATGGCATGGAGACGAGGTAGTATTGATGACTGAGACGAGCGTGAAGGTGTGAGAGCGAGGGAGTGGCACAAGCGCAATATGTGAGAGCGAGAGCACACGTGGTTGATGACGAGCGAGCGTGTGCTCCATGCACGGATGTATGCACATGGGTTGCGCTCAAGTGTGCATGGGTGTGCAAGGGCGTAGCACCTACGGAACAATAGTTACATGATTTTCTGGAGTCAGGTAGGGGTTATGGAGCATGCACAGGACATAACAGGGGGAGAGGGTGGGACATGGTGAGAGCCCAGCACCTGACACCCACTGCTGTGAGCATTTGCTCACAGGGTGGATTGGGTGCTAATGGCCACGTCACCACACACCACCCGTTACTCACAGGGTGGAAGGAGGAACAACAGCGGGGAGGAGCAGAGGGGGATGGGATGACGAGATGGGGACAACAACGACAGGGAGCAACAGGGATACAGTGAGGAGGAAAACCAAATGAAAAAGGCCCAAGAGACATTGTTGATGTCTCTTGGGCCTGTAGGTAGGTTTTTTTCTTTCTCATCTCATTTTCATTTTACTAACAAAGCCTTTTAGGTACCATGTGCTATTGATGACAACAACAATTGTATGGCACCTGCCCCTTGCCTGCAAGCCACTTGCTTGCAGGGTGCCTATTGCAACAGTGGCAACGAGGGCAACAAATGGCCACCAAGGGGAGCACAACGATGATGACTCTAGCACCCCCCTCTGCCGCTGCGAGCACCTGCTCACAGGGTGGATATGGGGTCTGGGAGATGGCAGGTAGGAAGAGGGAGAAGGAATAACAGCAGACAACAAGGGGAAGGGAACCATGACAATGATGAATGGAGAAGGAACAGCGTCAGATGGTGTGAGAGGGAGGGGAACACAGGGCCTTCAGTGTATTTGGACCATTACAAATGAACCAACTAATGGTGGCTTTAGGCTGTTTGCAATGGTCCAGCTAATGTGGGCCCACAGATCATAATAGACCATAGTAGATGAGTGGGCTCATCTGGTAGGTGTAAGTTCATGTAAATAGGATGGGCTCATGGGTGATAGGAGTACTGCTATAGAGCATCTGTCATAGATGGGCCCAGGGGTCATTCAGCAAACAGGAGATCATGGATAATGGATGGGCCCATGGGTGATGTCAATACTGCAGTGGACTGTATGATGGATGGGCCCATGGGTGATGTCAATACTGCAGTAAACTGTATGATGGATGGGCCCATGGGTGATGTCAATACTGCAGTGGACTTTATGATGGATGGGCCCAGGGGTCATGTCAATACTGCAGTGGATTGTATGATGGATGGGCCCATGGGTCATGTCAACACTGCAGCAAACCATATGATGGAT
>QMFE01007056.1:4178-15058 GCA_003314665.1 Tricholoma sp. MG77 | reverse complement strand
GTTGCACTCGAGTGCGCACAGATGTGCGACGGCGTAGCACCTACGGAACGATGTTGCATGATTATCTGGAGTCGGGTAGGGGTTATGGAGCGTGGTTGCATGGGACATAACAGTTAGCAGGAGGTGGTAGGTTCACCTCCTTGGGCATGGGGTCCTTCATCCGTTCGTCTGGCTGGGGCAGGGTCCCAGGCAGTGTGTAGGTTACAGGTTCGGCGACCTGTTGTTTGGGTTGTTTTGGGAGGTTTCTGTGGGAGGGGCGCCTTCGGATATAATCCACTGGGGGGTAGTAAGTGTCATGCCGTGGGTAGGCGCCAGCAGCAGGTGTGTCAGTCAACCTGCAAGTGAACAGTAGGGATGACGGCTGGCGAGCAGGTGACAGGTCGCTGGGGAGATGGCTCTCGATGCCACAGCAATAGCCCCCGTCGGTGTTCTGCATCTGGCCCATAGAAGAGGGGGGATGGAGATCATCAGGTCGTGATCTCCAACGTGGATGGGATAGGCGATCGATCACATCGGCCTTGGTCTGGTTCTCTGAACTTGCAAGGGCAGCGACCCTCATCATCTGAGCTGTTTGGCGTGGGGGATGCGGGGCGTTTACGGACTGTATGCGCCATTCTCGAGGTTAGGCTACTCACAGCATGCTTCGAGTGTGCTATCTCTTCCTGGAGGCCTTCGACCTTGTCGATCAGCTGATCGACAAGTATCTGCGCCATGAGGTTGCCTGTGAGCGACTCCGCTAGGCTCGGGTCGAAGCCCATCGTCCCCAGCCATTCCACGATGGCGTCGAGCTCTTCATCTCGTCGAGGTTCATCGACCTCCATTGCTGACATCGATAGCCTGTTTCTGGGTGATCTCAATTGATTCCTGTGTTCTGTAGCACGGTATGGTGACCGTGATCGTCGATGGTCTTGTGGTGATGGCCATCTGGATGACGGCCTGTAGCTTGAGTATCGTTCCGTGTCGTGTTCACAGCCTCTTCCCCCCCTTGCAGAGTTCTCTCTGGAACTCTGCTCTCTGCTGCGGTGAGAGCGGCTGCTCTCACCATATTGGCTTGTGGATCGATGCATGACTGTGTTTCTTTCTTGGGTGTCGTACTGTCGGTGACGGGTGTTTGGTTGAAGATCTGCATTGTGTGACACTCTGTGATTCAACATTTTTTCTTTCACGTGACTCATCGTTCGGCCTGTCGGCGTTTTGGTAACTGAGCTGGGTGCTTAATGCCCTGCAATTCCAAGTAACGATCCAAGGCTTCTAAGTCCTTGCATGAGGGCAGCGGCTCCCAGGTGGTGTCGCCTAGGCTCCATCATACGTAGAATTCAAGGCCGTTGTTCTCCCAGCGATGGCCTATTATTTCTTCGACAAACCACTCCTGGCCATCAGGCGCGCCGAAATCAAAGGGTTCTGGTTGAACCCTATTTGGGAACATCATATCGTCAGTTGCGTGGTACGGGCATAACAGCAACGTGTGGAAGGTCGGCACGATCCTCCGACTCTGTAGGGCTGTAGGCAGTTCCAACGTGTAAGTCGACGTTTCTGGCTTGGCCCGTAGGACTCTATATGGTCCTATGAATTTAGGACAGAGCTTTCTAGCTCTGCCTTTTGGCAATTTTAAATTCTTTGTGGAAAGGAACACCAGTGTTCCTTTCTTTATCTTGGGTTCGGGGCCACAGTGTCGATTCGCGTTGCGAGTCTGTAATACTTGCGCTTCGATGATCACGTCGTGTGCGTCTGCCAGGTTCTGCAGCATGCGGTCTGCAAAGTCCTTGATGCCCATGGGTATCGCCTCGTTTGAGCAGATTTCTTGAATCATGGAGGGCATGTATCCTCCGTTCAACTCGAACGGCATGTATCGAGTGGTCCCCGACACACTTGCGTTAATGGCGAATTCAGTCAGGTCAACCCAGTCGACCCAGTCTTTCTGGTCAGGTCGTATTACAGTGCAGAATATCTGGCCCATGTTGCAGTTTGCCCGTTCAGTCTGACCATCCGTCTGAGGGTGGTATGACGTCGACATTAGAAGCTTAGCTCCTAATATCTTGTGTAATTCATGCCACCACCTTGACATGAATTTCGAGTCTCGATCGCTCACGATGGAGCTCGGCAAGCCATGGAGACGCACGATCTCGTGTCTGTAGATCCATGAGAGCTCGGACGCTCTCATCTTCGTATGAACCGGAATCAGATGGACCATGCTGGTCATCCTACAAATTATTACCCATAGGTAATTAAATCCTTTTGATTCGGGGAATGGCCCGACGAAGTCCATTCCAATCGAGTCCCAGGGCTTTGTAGGCACGGGCAACGGGTGAAGCTTGCCCAATGGCTTTGCGTTGGCTCCCTTGGCACGTTGGCAGGCTTCGCAGGTGCGACAGTATTGTCACACCTCCTGAGCGATTGCTGGCCACCAATACCACTGTCAAATATATTCGGCAGTGCGTTGTTCCCAGAAGTGGCCTACTATGGTGTGTGCTTGATCCAAGATCTTCACAATTACGTCCCAATCGCGAGGTATGCAAACAACCTCGTCATCATTGGTGTTGGTATACCACACAATGCTGTCCTTCATCTTGAACCCCCGATAATCATTGGGGTTCTCCATGATGAGCGAAAACAGTCTATCGGCTGTATATCCTGCTCGGATTTGATCGAGGAACTCAGTGTCCTCCCAGGTGATGGGTCTAACGCTCGATGCTCAATTAAATAGAGCGTCTCCTAAGGAGATGTTGTTGTTGTCCTCTCCAGGGCTGGCTGGCCCTGTGCTGGTCGGGTTCCTTGTAGCAGTATCGGTTTGTCCGTCGTCAGATTGACATTCTGTTCCCTTCATGATGTCCGCTTCGAGGTCACGATCCTCTTGATGTTCTCGCAGGCGGTTGCTCATCCTGTGTTTGACCTCTCGAAGGGCACGTAACTCCACTACGTTGTTCATCACTTCGTAATAGCGTTTGACTGGGAGATCCTTGCCAGTAGGGTCAATGCGGGCATCTGCCCGCATGTAGTCATGGATGTCATGGACATCCACGTGGGTATCGCTTTCATAGTATCTAGATAGACAGTCGGCCACTTTATTCAGCTCTCCCTTGACGTATGTAATATCGAAGTTGAATTTGGACATATAGTCCATCCATCAGCGTTGGCGGTTTGACAAGTGTGATTGAGTTTTGAAAAACTCAAGAGCTTTGTGATCGGTGATCACATGGATTCGATATCCTATGAGCTTGTCCTCCCATTTCAGGAGGGCTTCGAGGATAGCTAGCGTTTCGAGTTCGTGCACAGCATAGTTATGCTGTGCGGTCGTGAATTTCTTGGACATGAATCCAGCTGGGCGACACTTCTGCCAGGTGGGTCCCTGGCCGTACATGGCTCCTACACCCGATTTCGAAGCATCACAGATGAGCCAGATTGGCTCATTGTTCGCCTTAGGGTCGATCGGTGCAAGTATAGGAGTTTTGCAGCATATGGCCTTGACCATGTCAAAGCAGCGTTGATGCAGGGGACGCCAATGAAACGGCGTTCCATTCTGGGTCATCACCATTAGCGGTCCGGTGTAGGCGGTGACATCGGGGAGGAAGTTTCCCAGATAATTCACCAATCCTACGAATTGTTGGATGTCATTGTAGTTTCGGGGAGTGCGCCACTCCCTGATGCAGCTGAGTTTGTCTGCATCTGCGTGGATTCTGTCCTTGTCAATAATGTGGCCTAACAATTTACTTTGTCGGCGTAGAGGCTACACTTCGACCATTTAAGATAGAGGGAATTGGCACGGAGTCGTTCGAACACGACTCAAAGGTGTTGTTCGTGTCCCTCTGGAGTGTTGGAGAATATAAAAATGTCATCCAGGTACACATGTAGAAATCTTCCTATGATGTCACAAAAGATACACATCATTAGCTGTTGGAAGGTGGCGGGGGCGTTACAGTCCCCCTGTTGCATTACGTTGCTAATGTACAGTGGCTCAAAAAATTGTTCCAATGTTTACCTGTTTTTCAAAGATCAGTTCAGTGTGGAATGCTGATATAATTGAGGGTGCTAAGATTAATGTCCAACATACTACATTATCTTGGCTTGCTAACAAGCCTTGGGTCATGTTATTTGGATAAAAGCTCATGGAGTACTGAGCTAAACAAAATGGAGACTCATTGGAACAATTGTTTGAGCATTCATTTTTAATTAATTAATACTTGGTATGGCCACCTTTTGCTCTAATAACTGCTTGGATCCTTCTAGGCATACTTTCTATGAGGTTTTGGCATACCTCTGGTGGAATTGCATTCCACTCCTCTGCCAATCTATCCCACAATTCATGAGCCCCACAGGGTGAAGTTTCATATTTGCAAAGTTGGCATTTAAGATGATCCCAGAGATGTTCAATGGGGTTGAGGTCTGGAGACTGTGCTGGCCAGGGTAGAACTTGAATATTGTTGTCTTCAAACCATTGTTGTGCCTTCTGTGATGTGTGTTTTGGGTCATTATCTTGCTGAAAATATTGCTCACCCTCCTCCATCTCCAACTTCTCAAAGCTTTCCACCATGCCCCCATCCAAAATCTAACAATACTGGTCAGCATCCATCTTTCCTTCAACCTCTATCAGCATTCCCACCACATTCCACCCCATAGGCCCCCATACTATAAGGTTATTTCCTCCTCCATGCTTCACTGTTGGTGATGAGGTCCGGTCTGAAATGGATTCACCTCATTGTTTCCATACATACACCTTCCCATCTGACCCAATTCTATTGATTTTTGTTTCATCAGTCCACAGAACCCTTTTCCAATCCTCAATAGTCCAGCTTTGATGCCATTGGGCAAATTCCAGCCTCCGCTGACGATGCACCTTCTTCAACATATGTAGGAACTTTCTTCTTTGTAGTAGACCAGAAACCATGCTCCTTCAATGCATTCCTGACTGTTTGAGGATGAACGGGTTCAGAAATAACAGAATTAATGAAATGGGTAGCTTGAACAGCATTGTCAAGCTTTCCAGTGCTTATTTCATGAATAATTGACTGTTATCATGGGTAGTGAGCTTGGAAGGATGGCCTGCAGGATTTTTTCCTTGTCTGCAAGTGCTCCAGCCTTGACTCGGCTGATAGTAGCCTTCTCTAGACCAGATTTGGTCTGGATTTGAGAGTAGGTATACCCCTCTTGAAGAAGAGTGATCACAGTAGAGTGCTGGGCAAGAGTAATAGATCTCATGATGAGAGGAAAGGTCAGAAAGATGGTTGAACCAAGTTCAACATGCTAAACTAATGCAAACAAAGTCACATGACATTGTTTATTGTTCCCACACATGTTCTTGATTGAAAACTCTGTTGCAATATCAAGATTTTTAGTAAAAAATGAATGCTCAAACAATTGTTCCAATGAGTCTCCATTTTGTTTAGCTCAGTACTCCATGAGCTTTTATCCAAATCACATGACCCAAGGCTTGTTAGCAAGCCAAGATAATGTAGTATGTTGGACATTAATCTTAGCACCCTCAATTATATCAGCATTCCACACTGAACTGATCTTTGAAAAACAGGTAAACATTGGAACAATTTTTTGAGCCACTGTACGTGCCCGATATTGTCACGAATGCAGTCTTCCATACATCCTCGTTACGGACACGGACCTGCTCGTATGGGTCAGAGAGGTCCACTTTTGACCTCACACGTCCACGGGCTATATCCTCGTGAATGACGTCTTGATCAGGCAAAGGTGTCACGTCCTTTACCATGTTCTTGTTATGCTGGCATGCGTCGATGACAATACATAGTTTGCTGTCCTTTTTATTGACGCACAAGAGGGGAGCCGCTTGGGTCACCGATCGAGGTTCCCACCAGCCTGTGTCCACATATTGGTTGATCTTCTCATGAACTCCTCACGCAGGGAGTGAGGACACCAGGGTAAGTGGTAGGTATACCGCTTGTTCTCGTCGATGAGGTGAATCTCATGATTCACCTCTCTCCATGGGGGCAATTCCCCTTTAGTGCCTCCTAGGATATCGGCGTATTCCTCATTCCATTGATGGCATAGTCAAGGATAGTCCTCCTCTGATAGTCCTTGGCTAGGACTGGCTTTTCCCTTGCCTTTCTGATCTGTCGGCATTTTTGTCAGTTGTCGTTGGTGACGCATGTTCCTCATCTCTTGATGGGGCTCATATTGGGATTGTAATTTCTTAAAGTCGTTGTGCGCGTCATCAGTCCATACCTTCAGCCGCGCGGTGTTTGGTTGGTCGTCCATGCAGAGCCCAAGTCGCTCGGCTGGTAACCTGCCGTAAACTCTTCTGGCTCAGATATTTCGTCCGCCATAGGCCTACGATATTTTTCTCCCTGCATCACTAGCCGGGATCCATTGTATGCCCTCATTGCCATGACTACTTCATCCCATTTAGGTGGCATCCTTGGGTCGTATGGCCAGTTGAATCGTGGCTTTGGGATCGGTCTATCCCAAAAGGTCCGTATTCGGCTATCCATTCGCTGAGTCTCCTCCTGTGGGCACGCATGTTCTTCCTGGTCATCCGTCACCAGGTCTTCCATCTTTACCTTCGACGACATTGGCTGACATTCTTGTGTTTCTGGCTCGACGTATCTTGGGCGCTCATGTGGCTTTTGGGTGTTTTTTGAGGCCTCTTTCGTGGTGTGTGTCGCTTTTGCCGCGAGGGCTGGTTTCTCCCCCTCCTGAAGAGTATCAAGATACTCTTCTTCAGTCATTAGGAGTGCGTTTGCTCCTTGTGGTAGTGATGGCCCAACATAGTTCCGTTCGTCATCGAGGATTTCCTCCACCGACGCCTTGTGCATTGGGCCTGGGAGTCAATCCTTACGCTTGTCCATCGATCTATATCGACGTAGTCAGCCATCCACGCCATCTAATACTACTCATCGCGCAGGGGTAACTACCCCATTTGCAATCACTACATTTTGTTCAAAGTCTAAGATGACTTTGTTTGCTCTCATAAACGGGGTACCGACTATCATATCGTAGCGATCAAAGTTCACTACATCTACGTAGGTTTCGCCTTCAATTCCTGGTGCTCTTACCAGGACGTTCGAACCGTAATTTACTGAGGCATGACTTCCAATCGTGCCGAGTTGCAATATGTGAGGGTCTTTGAGTGGGAATACCCTCACATTCACTACCTGAGCGTATGACGGTGTGATACCCGTCGTCGTGCTCCCCGAGTCCCACAAGGTCCATGCCTCGCAGTCTCCCACTTTCACGTAGGTGGCGAGGCATTCCTTGTCCTCTGGCTTGACCACGGGCCTAAAGCGCGCTGTTTTTTCGGCTCGCAACTTTACTTTCCGAAAGCGCGTCTCTTTTTCTTCTGGCCTAGGAGATGTATCAGGGTGAGGGGCGGTTGTCGGTAATTTATCTTGTGAGTCAGGAGGTCGAGGCCATTCCTGACTTCTTATAGCGAACATTTGTTCGCTATCCGACTCACGTTCGTACCAGTCGTTGTTGTAGACATCGACTTCAACCATCTCGTTGTCGCTGTATTGAGGGTCCTGGCACCCCTCATCCACTGACCCTACATCCTTTACTGGGTCGAGGCCTGCTTCAACCTCTGGTGCCGCGTCCTTGTCATTCGCGTTCAACTCGGTACGGGCTGCTCGGATATGGACTTTCTTTGGGGCTCTACAATCCCACGCATAGTGGCCGGGCTTGCCACAGTTGTAGCAATTTCCGTCGACAGGGTGATCATGACCCTGCCTGTTCTCAGGCTTTTCACTGATCTTATTTAGATCGGGGTTAGCCCTTGGTGGGCGATACTCCTGGTGCTCCTTGTACGGGCTGGGGGGGTGTACCCTCAAGTTTGGCCCATTGCTTTGATAGTTCATCGCAGATACGTAGATCTGAGGCCTCTGGTTGGAGGAATCATTGAAATTCCTCATGTTGGATTTCTTCATGAGGGTCACGCCAATCCTTTTTGGGTGATTGGCTCTTGATTGCGTAGCGATGACGTTTGCTGGCTGGGTGACAGGTACGACCACCTGCTGTTTGTAGTGCTCCTGGGTTTTGATAGCCTCTTCGATTGATTTTTTTTCCACGATGAAATCATCCACTGTGTTGGCCTCAGGAGTGAGGCCATTCTTTAGCATTTCAGGCAGCATGGACTCCAGCAGGCCACATAAGAACGTGTCCATGAGGTTGTACGGGTCAGGGTATACCGACATGTCCTGCGTGTGGTCCATAAGGGTGTCGTAGAACCCTTGCACTCCATGCTGAGGGTTATAGCGGGCGGTATGATACGTGTCCCGCACTTCTTGCATTGTGGTTGAGTGAATAAAACGGTTGTACAGGCCAGTTATGACCTGTTCAAACGTCCAATGGTCCTGGGATCAGTTGACATGAACAACATGTTGGCAGGACCATTTCTCGGCCTCGCCTTCCAAGAATTCCGGTATGGGTAGGACACTCTCCATGTCGTGGTCATCACCACCATACTGCGCCACCTGGAGCATTATAGCGAACTTTGTAAGCCAAAGTTCAAGCTCCTGAAAGCGTGGGGATCCCTTGTATCGTCCCACGGAACTAGTGTCTGTACGGCGAAGTTTGGTACCCTCGGGTATCCGTAGGTGAAAGGCCAACCGTTGTCGGCAAAGCTGAATCAGATGCAGGTGCATCTGGTCGCGGTGGTGTTCCGCCACCGCTTGTATCCCAGGTGTACGTAACCTGGCTCGTCTTGCGAATGGCATCGAGTATCCTTGACATGGAGTCCGTGGCCGATTAGGGGGGAGGTCTCCCCCATCGTCGTTATCGTCCCCTCCGCCAGGGTCATTGCTGTCAGGAGGCCCTCCACCGTCTCCACCTCTGGCACCCCTCATTGGTCGAGTGGATGCTCTTCCCTGTCGATCATCGTGTGGGGGCATATTGTGACGTCGTGGGCTATGACGACGCCCTACATCATTGTTGTTGTCATCTCCCCCTCCTGGCTGCCCGGGGTCAGGGGTTTGTCCTGTGTGGGTGAGGTACAACGCCCTCATGGCATCGATAGGGTGATGCCCCTCGAAGACGACTCCTTGGTCGTCATATATTGATATGCCTTGTCGATCGAGGTCTTGGTTTCGAAGCCATTGGTAAGTCACTCTGTCGGCAAACTTCTCCACCATCGGCACATGGGCTACCATTCACCTGTCTTTACTATGAGTGGTGAATGAGTCCAAGTCGTTTGTATTCTGCTCTACCTTTATCCTGCCGTCCTGGGTCAGGGGCTGGCCAAAGCGTTGAGCATTTCGACGTCTCTCGAATGATTCGTTGGACTCTCCCTCGAGCTGGGGTGCACGAATCTGCGCCACGGCGTCGTCCACTACTGGGTCGGCAAAGGTAACGTTGCCTGGCTGTTGGCTGGCAGGGGGCACCATTGCCCCCTCTCCTACAGGATTGACGCTGTCGGGCTGGGCGTGTTGCACCCAATTCTCTCGTCCTGGCACCAGGTAGTCGTTGATGCCTGTCACGCTAGGGGTCGATGCCCTGGAGTCCGAAGTCCGTTTTGCCACTTTTTTTGCGACCAACGCCCTGAAGTACTTGGCATACGTCGATCTATACCCAGGAGTGTCAGGCTCAGCGCTCATGAGAGAGAGGGTTAGCACCTCTATCGTGTGGGCGTGCACTACTTGGCATATCTTGGCCTTCAGCCTTGGGTTTCTGAGCGGGGAGGAGTTCCATATGTTGTCCTCAATGTCACGGAGGAGCTGCATGGTCTCCTCTTCTATGTTCTTGTCACCGTCTTCATATTCCAATTCCACCATGTCGGGTTCTGGCGTATTGTCGCGTTCACGATACGACACTGGGGAGGGCTCTCGCGAGGCTGGCTTTTGGGCTTGCGATAACCCAAAGAGGTTTCCTAACAGGCCGTACTTCACAGCTCCTGAGGACCATCATGTCTTCGTAGTGAATCGGTCCATCCCCATGCGCCAGGGTCCGTCGCTACTTTGTCTCGCTGGCGTGATATGGCTATCTTCAGGCATTTTCCCCGATTCTGACAGCCGGCGTGGGTATGCTAACCCTTCGTTTCTCGAGGCCTGAAGCTGCTGATCCTGAGGGGGCAGGTTTGCCCCCTCCATTGCAGCCGGACGCCACAACATCGTGGTAACTGTGCTTGACATCGCGTGATGTCATTGTCTTGATGTCGAGAAGTTCAATTGCTATATATAGCAATGATCCTAAAACTGTCTTGTAACTCCCAATAGTTGGATAGTTCAAAAAAATGTAATGGTTAGTACAGGGGTTGGACACTTTAGAACTCACGGTGCACCAGACAGAACTAGATCCCAATCTATTGTCCTTGTCATGTACGTTGTAAGTAAAAAAAGTGTTACCTACAACAACTATAAACAAGCCTGATTTGGCATAGAGAGCCAAACAAGCATAAGCAAGTGTTACATATATTTACATATTCTGCCGACTACAAGGAGAAGTAAGTCAAAGTTTTTGAATGCTGGTGTCTATAACTCAATATTTTCACAGAATTCTTATAGCCAGCATTCATAATCTTGGTCAGTGCCCTTGTCCCTGTTGTCTCATACCGTTGGATTGTGTTACCAAGATGGGAATGCATTGAGATATGGCACAGTGCAGGACTCTCGCCCGGATTGACGATGTAAAACGGTGTAATCGTGTTGAGACGGCGCGCGAGAAGATATATGAGAAGGGTTATGTGGTTGGTAGTAGGGTAGTGGAGGATCTTCTACAGGAAGATTCTCTTGTTCCAACAGCGGTATGTGCCTTCTCTTTTCTACAATAATTGATTTCAATGCTCATGCTTTTTCAGAATGCATTTTCAAGCAAGCTAGCACCATTTGGTTTCAACATATTCAGCATGCTTGCTGTGGACCTCATGCATGAGGTTGAGCTCAGAGTCTGGAAGGCACTTTTTATACATCTACTACGCATTCTAGATT
>QMFE01007005.1:0-20970 GCA_003314665.1 Tricholoma sp. MG77 | reverse complement strand
GGCCAAAATGGCTTCAGACGACGCACCACCCGCCCCCAGCCTCACGAGCAACTGCTCATGGGGTGGAACGACAACAACGACGGCCAACGGTGTCTATAGACGACGACGCCAATGCCAACGGCACCAGCACCAGCACCAGCACCAGCTCCACCAACGCGGGACAGGACAACGACAAGGACGAGGGAGAGGGGGAGATGACGACGCCCATGGCACCAGGCCCCTCCGCTACGAGCAACTGCTCGTAGGGAGGAAGGCTGGTGCGTACGGGTGATGACAGGGAGAGGGGATGAATGAGAGTGCGGGGGGCGAGCCCAGCACCCGACACCCACCGCTGTGAGCATTTGCTCGCAGGGGGGGATTGGGTGCTAATGGCCACGTCACCACCCGACCAACAACATTGAGGGTCGATGATGAGGACAGCACCCACCACCACCGCTGCGAGCACCTGCTCGCAGGGTGGATACGGGGTGCTGAGGAGGCGACACGATGGAAGGCTGACTCGCAGCGCGACGCAACAGGGGGAGCCAGGTAAGGAGGGGGCTACCACGACAGGGCGCCCGCCTTCCGCGTGTGGCCATTTACTTCATTTTTTCTTTCTTTCGTAGTTAGTTTGTCATAGTACAAAGGAGTATATATCATAGGATAAAGGAATATATATATTTACTACACACTATAACAAGTTTGAGACTATGAGGAGATACTACCTTTTTAGTGCCAGCTCATGAAAATAATTTCACCAAGTCGTTTGAGGGGGAGTTTGAATATGCCGAGCACTTGCCAGCACTGCCGAGGACCATGTAAAATGCATTTTTGCATCATTTTTGTTATTTTTGCTTTCCGGGGTGTTCACGGTAGCCATTTTTCACGTCATTTTTCGTTTCATTTTTCGGATCATTCTGATCATTCTTCTGCCAAACATGCGAAAATGAGCCAAAAATGAAGCCAAAAATGAGCCAAAAATGGCCCAAAAATGTTTACTGTGAACAACCCTAATAATGAGCTGTCCATCCAGTGTGGGTACATTGAGAAAAAATCACAGACATCCAGGGGAGGACAAAGAGATGGAGGCATGCAACATGCAGCAGTATGGCAGTTCCAGTAAACAAAAAGGAGATAGCAGAGCCACTCAATGCAGGGGATTTTGAGAGAGAGAAAAATGCAGATGTCCAAGAGGAATGGGCATCACTGGAGGGAAACTAGAAGCACCATATAAGGAATCTTGAAGGTCAAGCAGATTGGGGATAGCCAGCCAGGAATGTAGAACATGTTGAGAACACGTTCATATTGGGGACTACTCCCTAACAGAATTCATCGTTGCCATTACTGATGGTGCAGAACTGCACGGAACTACTTCCATGCGCACAACCAAACATGCATATACCGCCACTACAAGTTTTGGCAGTCGCTATAGGAAGTTGTGAAAAAATAAGGTTCAAATGATACAGTCAGTCACAATCGGATTCTACACATTCAAGTTGCTTTTCCTAACTTCCTATTGGCGAATGGGTTGGAGTCTGCAGTTTGATATGCAAACGACTGTAAGCACAAAAAAAAGTTTAACGCGGCCCGCGGCTGGTTTGGAGTCTGGGCCTAACCTAACTTGATGCTAACCTAGCCAAGTTGGATGTTAACCGGGGATCCGGACAGGGCCTTTATTGTTTAAGACTACGTATTGATGCCAGCGCTATTGGGCCTGCCAGTGGACCCGCGGCATGCCATCTGATAGTATGTCCGAGTCAGTGCGGAATAACTTGAACGGCACCTATTGCAATTGGCCGTCATAGGCCTGGGCGGACTGGCACTGCGTGCATAAGGCCTAGGATCATTTTAATGGTGAGGTTGTTGTGCATTTCTTGACGAAATGCGTCTTAGAATATATCTCACTATCATTAAAATTGGACGTGTTCAACTCAACTTGAACGGCCGGATTTTGTGATGCGAAGCATGGGCGTCATTTTGTGGGCCCGGCCCGGGATTCTTTGTTGATGGTATCAACATGCTCCTGTCTACTGTGGAGGGCTAAATTTAAGTTCGACTACTATAAAGCAAAGCTTCGATGACTAGATTTCGAACTCTGGCCGAGTTTCCCCCAATCCTGATCCTCAGACTCTCAGAAGGTTCCGATGAATTTTGGACGCTTTATTCTGATAACTTGTGCATTTGCGCTGCAGATCACTGCTTCTAATCACTTTGCTGGGCTCGTAGCTTCTAACAGTGCCAGTACTTCATCCTTCACATGTCGAACACAAGCTCAGGTATGTCGTCTCGTTACGGCCCTCATGTTCTTTAACATACTCGACAATGTAGTGGAACACGCTCGCTGCCGATGCAGCAAACTCGGGATTTCAATCCATTCGCATCGAAGGGTTTGACTGTGATGCTTTGGATATGGCTTCCGCCGCCGCCGCCGCCGTGCATATCACTGTTTTGGCTGGAATATACGTTTCTGTAAGTGCATCATCTTTACTGTTACTTGTCTCGTGTATGCCGTCTTTTTCAGGGAACAATTGCATCTAGTATAACGTCGATCAAGTGGGTTTAATTTCATATCTTTACTGGGCCGGTTACTTATTCCCGATAAGTAATGACGTCCAGACCTTCCGTGCAGCATACGCGAAATACGGAGCAGGCCGGTATGTGGGCCTAACCGTAGGAAACGAGGCAAGCCGGTTAGGCTATCACCCTATATCAAATGGCTACAATAAATTGTTGGTCTAGGTCAATGATAGCCCCGGAAACATAATGGCCAAGGTCTATGACGTTAGAGGTATGTGTCGAGTCCTCACCTTGTAACATGGACATGAGTAGGCTGATCAATTTTCACCCAGGTTATCTGGGTTCAGTCGGAGTTACAACTCCTGTTTCCACAGCCCACATTTGGGTTAACATTCGTAACAATCCAGCTCTTTGCGGGGCAGACTTCGCCGGAGCCAATGCTCAGTATATCCGATGTTAATCTTAGAAGATAATTCTCCTGATGCTAGAGTTTTGCAGTGCATTCTACGACGGAGGAAGAACATCGGGACAAACTGGGGACTTTGTCTTCAAGACAGTCGTTCCTGCACTCCGAGCTGCATGCCCCGGAAAGAAAATCATTATCACAGAGTAAGGCTCCATTTGTTGTGCTTGATATACTTCACCGCTGATTGTTGACCAGATCTGGATGGCCATCCCGCGGCAACACGAATGGGGTTGCCGTTCCCTCCATAGGAGACGAACACTCAGCATTACTGAACCTTAACTGTGCATGTAGAGATGACACGAGTGTCTCTGTGTACGCGTTCGAATACGATGACCAGTATTGGAAGGATACTGAAAATGAACGGAGTTTTGGCATTTTTGGGAAGATCTCATTGAACGGCGATATCTTCACCATTTGTTGATTATATTTAAATCAAGTACTTATTAACAATGGAGGTAGTTTCGAAGTTTCTGGGTCCTGAATAGGATGCAAGTACATCGCACGAAGTATGCAAGGGTAGATAGGTAAATTTCTGTTATCATTTCTAAATATCTAAAACAAACTACAGAGTCCACTCCAAGCTTTAGTTCCGGGTCGTCTCTTCACGAATCTGAGTTTCTGAGGCACTTCAAGACGGATAATCACAGGGGACCGTCGCGGTGTGTCATGATTCAAAGACTTTGGGGATTTCGGATACCCTCGAGGCTGTGTTACTCCTGGACGCAGTGCTTCAGATCGCGGCAACCTTCCTCTTATGCCAGCCTCGGACGGGAGAGGATGGGAAGTCATACAGGTGGAGCCATCTTGCTTCATGGGTTCCTGCCTTTCTTCTGCCTCAAAAGGGAGTTTCGTCACGCGTGGACTTCTCCCGGTCGGAGGGCAGCATGTGGGCGAGACGACTTCGGGGATGGCATACAGGCAGCGGTTGAGAAAATTATGTGGCTTCAGAAGATGCCTCCCGCCCGCTACGATCCTTCGATGACTGGGAGAGCACGGAGAAAGTGGTGGCGATGGAGAAGTAATGATTGGGATACAACGAGGCGTAACTTTTCTTTTCACACAAGATGGTAGGCGAGGAAAATATGCCAATCGAGAAGTACGTTCCATTTGCGGACAATGACCCAAGGCAGCTGGATGTCCCAGACCAAGACCATTCGCAGATTTCTTTCGGCGTGGCTGGGCAGAGAAAAAAGGAATTGATGCAAATACAATTGCCTGGGACACAGGGCCGCCTGGGCCCAGGTTCATTACAGGAGAAAAGGTTTGCTCGATCTTCTGGGTTCCGCTATCTGATATCTGCAGTTCAGGGAGAGATCGGCGCATTCCTAAACCAACTCCAACCAGAGGACCGTCGGTGTTGCCAGAGACTGACTGAAGAGCATTTTCTTGATTGGTTACGTCGGTAGAAACTTCTGCCAAAAGAGGGTCCCGAACTGCAGGAAGTTCAAGGACTGATGAAGTGAGAGAAGTCTTCCATTCCTTGACCCCAAGACGAGGAGGCCATTGAGGAGCCATTTGGTGAGGAAGTGTTGTAGACCATATTAGTAAAGATGTTGTGCCTTCTCCCAGAACCATAACGGGACTCGGCAAAGAAACAATAGGAGAGGGAGATGCAGCATCAAGGATAGGCACGAGACGGGGTTTCAAAGGACATTCCGACCGACGGGCTGGTGAAGCAGCCTCCATTGAGTTACCAATAGATATACTAGTTCCTCTGAACAGCCCCAGGGGACCAAGATCGAGGCCAAGACCAATGACTTCCTCGCGTAATCTTGGCGATTGACAGGCGCTATCAGTAGTTCTAGAACCAACAGAACTGTCGCAAGCATCGAGTGAAAAGACATTATCCGCCATCTGAAGTATAGATGTTTGTTATCTGAACGACAACGGATAAACGTCGAACAAACATACATCGAGTCGCGGAGGGTCCAAGTTGGCTTCTGAGCACTGCGACCGTGTTGCTTCCAAACCTCGAAAGCGAGAAGGAACACCTCTTTTTCTTGTAAGAACTTTTGCTCGATCTTTTCTTGCTGTGATGAAACAGCTTTCACGCTCAGAGTTGTAGCCCATATCTTTGTTGGGCCGGTCACTTCGTTGCATAAACAGCCGTTGCTTAGGTGTAGCGTCCAAACCCAAGCGGGAGTCATAATCAGGCATAAACTTCAAGTGTCGTGGCATAGGGACAGACCCGTCGCCTGAAACGGCTTTCTCCGGTGTTTGAGGTGGAGATGCATCAGTCTGTGAGTCGGATGCCTGTGGATCCACGTCGAACAGTGACCAGGAAGATCTTGAGGATGAGGAAGAGGAAAAAGAGCCCGAGTACGCCGGCGACTCGAGAGCAGGGACTGGGAGATATGACATGGAGAAGAAAACCAAGATTAATAGGAGTATTATTAAATTATAATCTAAATATCATCCAGATATCCAGGTGTCAGCCACGGTGGTGGAAAAAGCTCGAAATTAATTAGCCCTACTCCCCATCGCGCTTGAGGCCCCGCATAGATTCCACACGCATTATCTCGCTCGCGCTTGAGGTGACGGCTCAACGACGAGCTGCGAACAAATATATTTCGGCAATCCGGTTGTGGGCATTGGAATCGGCCAGGGAAATGCGTTTCACGATGTTTGAAACACTCAAATCTAGTCTTGGAAACATGCCGACAACCTCGAATCCTGCAAATGATATCTATATCATATTTTTGGCGCTTGTAGTCTGATTGCTCCTGCACAACGTAGTGTAAGAGATAGCAGTAAAAAGACTAACAAAAGACAAACGAAGGTGTGCGACGCTTTTCTCTTCATCTTTGGTTCGGCAGATTTTTTTGATTTCTGGCGTTGCTGCATCATCCCGCACACTCGTGGACGAATCGGAAGAGATGAATTACTGATCTCCGGCAAATAGTCGCCATCCTCTGGATCAAAGTGGGGGAAGGCGTCGTCAACGATATCTACGTCTGGAGCTCTCTCGGGTTCTGGAGTTTGGCAGGCAAATGAATCGCTGCTACTGGAGGACGGCGTGGAGAAAACTGCGGAAGGATATGATGAAGCCCAGGAAGATCCTCTGGAACCGACATCGATGTCCAGTATAGAGATAGCGGACATGTGCTAGACAGAATGAAAGTAAATAACATTGGTTTCGTGGCGCAGCCTAATAAACAAGCATACCTTGCCTCTGTCAAAAATCTCCTGAATCACGGCCAACTTGAACTCCATGAATTCATCATAGCAGGCCTCGTACGTAGTCTTGTCAGGCTCGATTTCGAAGAAGAAAGAAGAGTCGGGGGTATGTAATGGGCTCGTTAACTGATAGTTGAATACGTCAACTGAGTCAAATATAGTCTGTGAGACAAAAGAGCTCTCGCAACTCGCATTAAATGTGGATTCCATAGTCCATGGATACCGTGATGTCGAAAAGAAGTCAAAATAGTCAAAGAACGTGGACCTTTGGATTGGTGATGAGACCGAAAAGGAATACGGATCATTCGAGACCCCCGAGCCATTTGTCTGCTCATTCAGTGTACTTGAGCATGTTCCTAAGCAGAAGTATAGTCGCTCGCACCGTTAAATATGAAGTCATACTAGCTCCAGGCTTTGTTCAACGAATGATATCAGAATAGACTGAAAGCAAAGCTTGCGTTGACCGATCAACGGCCAGAGAGGCAATGTTGCAGAAGCGGTGCTCTGGTTTTTAAACAGGCCATATTTATACCAAACGATGAAAGCGCTTGCGTCCCAGCCAAATCCCTTCCTGAAGGAGGCATGAGCCGCCGTGACAATCGATACCTTTGAGATTGAGATTTTAGATAACGTTGTTTTGTGACTCGGTGGCGGTGTCCCATTGTGCAACGTGGATGAAAAGCCTCCGAATGGGTCACTGATTGATTTTCGAAGTTCGAATAATGAGTCCAAAGGATGATCGATGATCCATGCCGCACACGCACCATTTCACACAGTTATATCGCGAAATGGAGGTCAGCGTTGCTCGAAAATGGCGTCATAATCGGAATATAGTACATCGTTCGAAGGGATAATCTAAACCCCATATATTTTGATACACAAAGACGGGGTGGGTTCTTTACCACTTCGCATATGGCAACCACTTTCCACTGCAAATACGTAAGTCAATGTCGCGAAACATGGACGTTATCGAGAAACGCACTCAAAGCTGAGAACCATACGATCGCCTTTCGGGTCTTGTTTCTTGTCAAGGGTAATCTTACAGTCAATCATGGACATGATCCCATCGCCAAACTGGAACTTGAAGGTCATTGAATGAAAAATTGTGAAGAAAATGCAGTGCAAACCTTCTCATGAATGACCGCCTAAAATCATCAAGTGTCACATGTTTGTTCAGAGAATGGGTTAATCTCACATACTTTGATGGCATGCCCATATACCATGACACCCTGGGAACAAGTTATACAGGTTAAGTTAATCGATTTTCAACATACCTCAAAAAGCCGATATATAACGGGATCGGTAGGCGGCATTGGTTGCAACCCGCGGTTTGGCCACCAATGCTCTCCTATCTCGCTCAATGATTTGGAAGCGGGTATTTCAAGAACTTCTGAAATCTTCTCCAACTCTTCGACAGAGAACTTGGCCTATAAAACGTGAACAAGTTTAAGTTAGGAGTCTTGTCCGTCCAATGTTTACCTGGCCATAAAAAGCAGCAGCTACCCAGACTTCATCCCGTCCGATCGATTTGGCGATTTGGTCAAAGGTCAAACCTATGGTAAGAAACATTAGGAAGCTTTTGATTCTGCTCAGCACGTCCGTAGTAAGCACCTTTCCGAGCCTTTGCTTCAAAAAGCGTAGAACAGATCGAAGGAAGATTGGCGTAGGGCAAGTTGTTGCTTAGCACAGTCTGGCACGAACCGTGATATTAGGAGAATGGTAAACCATGCTGGTTATATATCACATACTGCTGAAGTGTTGGCCATGACGAGAAGCTAATTTGATTCAGATGCCCATCTAACCCTGGACCGGCGTCACTAGGGCGGGCGCTCACGTGCCAGTGCCAATACTACTTGATGACATTCAAGTTAAAACATATGTGATATACAATATGCGTCTGCGCGGCGATCTCGAGTTCGTCATACGTACTTACTAGTCACATGCATGGTGACAATCTGGATCCGACCACTGTATTCCGGCTTTAGAGTTACTAGTTGTCCTCTTGTATCGGTTTCCAAACGTCCTTTGTTGCGTGCATAAGCTCATACAATTGTCCCAGCTGCTCTGCAGACATCTATTAAACAATAACATTAGTATTTAAAAGAATGTTTAACATGGGAGCTTACTTTTTCAAAAGTTGTTGAATCTAATTTCTTCCCATTGAACCTCTTCGCATCAACATCATGCGGTAACTCCTCCAGATACAGCTTCCACTGCGACAGGAATCCAATGATATGCGCAGGATTTGTCACTTCTCTGTGTCGACGAAATTCTATGGTCACATAGGAATAGCGCAGTTAAAGAACAGCCAGGTAAATTACGGACCAGCCTTCACGTATTGATCACCCAAAGATCTCATCTCTTGGGGTAAAATTTGATGGGCCCGGAGGAGCCTCCGGTAGAGTCTGTTGTGGCAAAATGTTGCTATGATCTGTCATAGAAAGGAGACGAAGGTCATACGGGATCGGGGGATAGAGTGTTGCGCTGGCAGCTTTCAGGTTTAAGTGGGTCATCGGGACAGATTCGGCCAGTCTTCTGAGAGCGGGACGCATCGTCGGTGTAAGGGTTCGGGAAGGTTATTGGGCACAAGAAACGGATCACCTCGAGTCGGCGGGCCACGTGAACTTCAACTAGATACACAAAAGCCATCATTCAAGTCAATCGAATTCGCGAATCACCCGAGTCTCAGGCTATATAATACAGTGTTGAGGATCTTAATAAATAATCTTCATCTGGCCGTCATGCAGCTGCGATTGGGAATCCCATTGCCCTCCTTCCCAACGGAGCAGAAATGTCATCAACTCCTGCGACACCAATGAACTCGTCTTCACTTCTGCCTTGGGGAAAGTCGGGTGGACGTTTTCCTTGGAGGAAATGTTCTCTCTGCCGCTCGATGTATGCTTGGTTCTGCGGAGTCAGTGGAACAGCCGGAATATACATAACTGGGGAGGAATGTTAGTCACTGTGTGCAGATTACAGTACTTGTTGATGTCATACCTGCAGAATCTTCTGTTCCACTATGTTCCAGCTCCACGGAGTGTATCGCATCACAGTGCCAGAAGACGGCGTCGCCAGGGTAAACCTTCGGGATCGACGTCATTGTCTCATCCAATTGAAGATGAGGATGCAGAGCTGGCGTCGGGAAAGGCCCTTTATAACCGCCATCTTGAGGATGGATTCCATGGAATTCTGGGCTAGATATATCTATAATCAGAACGTTAACAAGTGCGAACCAGAAGCCGAATGAACAAAGCCCTACCAAACTCCCAATTCTTGGCATCGAGATAATCGCTTGAGTCTGCGGAGACGAGAGGACGGAAGAAGGGACGCAAGATAATGTATGAATTCGACAGGAGGATATCAGGAAACACCCTTAACGTTCCCTGAGTTGGAGCAGTTTCACTGTGAAGACGCTGTAAGTGTGGTTGAGAATTAAGAGAACCATGTCTGACCTTATCGCCATCCAGCCTTGGAACGTTCTGAAGATAGAAGACTGCGAAACAGAATTCAAAGCGCATTCCTGTTTTCAAATGACAACATGTTTACTTGGTTCGGTCGTCCATAAAGCGAATGTCGGGCATTTAGCCGGTTCTCTAGTTCATACGGGTCATGAAGACGCCAATTGCCCGACAAAATGGCCGAAAAGCATTTTCTGAGTCGAAGATCTTCCCATCGTTCGATAGAACCCCCTACGTGTTCATATCAGTATTGAGGAAATAAATCAATATTAAGCAGACCATCGATGTGAGGGGGATGACGATCCCATTGAACACCGGGATGTCTAATACGGAAACGGTCTGCGTAGCTGAGAGGAGTAGATAAATCAACCCCTTCGATTGTTTGTCCCGTGCTGTGGTAAAGATTGTTCAGCCAGACAGATGCAGCTAGGACATTGGGGTGAGATCGAGCTTGTACTTGAGACTTGGTCCAGCTTGAGGCTGCTAAGTGGGATGAAAACTTGACGGAAGCTCAAACTTACTAGAGCTGGAAGAACTGCTTATCCTCAGCTGGAGATCCTATGGAAAACGGTGAGAGTCTCTAGTGAGCGACAACAGCCGAGCGCTAACCTTCAACGTCGGGATTTGCCTTGATGAACTCTACAAGAGATTTCCTCCATTGAATGGCCTCTGCGTCTTCCACGACATCCCTTATAACAATGCATCCTCTACGTTTAAACTTCTCGATATCTTGCTTGCTGAGCTTGTTCAGGTCCGCGAAGTTGACTTGAGGAATGTACTAAAATCACCACCAATACGATCGGAATAAATCACGGTTAAATGAACGACCTTACGTCAGGGCCAGCCTTCGCGATGTCGGGATGGACTTTCTTAAGCTGTTCTAAGATACCATTCCATGCTTCAGTTGAATTTTCTGCGAAATCGGGGTAAGTCGATGCGATCTCTTTCTTCAGTTCAAGAAACCGAGATGGCAGAGCTTCAGTCATAGCGAGAGACGCAGTGCTACTTATCGTAGGAAGTAGTACTTCAAAGATAAACGCCACTTTCCGACGTTTCTCCGGATGCTGCCATGTCCGCTGGTCACCGGAGGGAGTGCCAATCGCATTCGAGACCTAAGGCTTGTGGCCAAACTCACCGCGCCAGGAAGGAGTATCAGAATCATATGATTTCCAGTAGACTGACCAAAAAAACAAACAAATTGCTAGTATTTAAGAACGCATGGAGTCAACATTAGATTAATCCTAGAATAGATGATGAACACGCTAAGAACCGGAGTCTTCATCTTAAGCAGGGCGTTATTGGGCTTCGGTGGTTTCTTCCTCATCATCGATGTCGGCGCCCGCTTCTTGGTACTACGAGGGAACAATTAGGTGGGTCAACGGCAGGAGTATAATGCAGAGCCTACCTGCTGATATTCGGCACTGTATAGGCGAAGCCAACGGTACATGAGCGACTGATCTACACGATGTGATCAAGCTTACATCAAGTCCATGGTATTGCTTTCAGCTTCCGAGAATTCCATCACGTCCATGCCCTCTCCAGTATACCTGAGAAGGATCAGAAATCAGATAACAATAACAAGGATGAGAATTCACCAATGTAAGAAGGCACGTCGTTTGAACATGGCCGAAAACTTGATTGCTATTGAGTATGGAAAGGATGTTCAATAAAGACGGACTGACAGTCTGAGCAGTCCTCTTGAAAACCTCTTGGATGGCAGTAGAGTTTGACAGGGCAGTTGCTGCCTGAGGTAGGAATGAATACATGGTAGATCACAGTCGGCAACCCGAATACGTACTGAAGATTGACCAACGGGGGGGACAGATACCAGAGATACAGACACGTTATCGGGAATCCATCTACAAAGGGAATCAGCCATTATGAAGGGACGATATTAACACAAAGCGAGATCTTACTCAACAAACTGAAGGGATCCCTTAGTCTGCAGGTCGCGAACAGAAACCTGTAACCAGCATCAGAGATGCTCGGTGGGGGCGCTCAGGACATACTTCAGCCTGTTGGTAAACAAATGTCATCGGGTTCATTGTATATTAGACCGAGACACTTACTTCTCGAGAAGAGATCTTTCCGCGAAAAATGGTCGCTGCAGTAAGGTAGCGGCTGGAAAGTGCATCAAAATGCACTCCTGATGTGAGTGATGGATTTAAAAAACGTACCCGTAACGTGGATCACAAGCTACGAGCAAATTTTTGCGATCGAACAACCTGAACGTAACTTGTTAATGGTCTTTGAGAGATTAGGCAGATATAAGGCTTACGCTTTAGTCAACTCCGGCACTGAGTTTTTCTGGAAAGCGCGAGAAGTCGAGCTGTAAAATGGCGCATAGCTTGGCATGAGGAAATGCAGCTACCCTCAAGGTTAATAAAAACTTCTCCATTATACAACGAAACGTACGCGTGGAAATGGTACGAGATTCATTCCCAGTTTACGTAAATCACTGGAAGAACGCCATGTGAGTTGACTGATTTACATGCTTACAGGAACAACAAACCCATTCAACTGTCCGGGAAATCGCAAGCTGGTGCTCACGCCGCACATGACTCGAGCGATTAACTGCGAGCCCCAAAAGTGTTGATATGATTGACATTAAGCAACAAGCAACCGCGTACCTCGTTCAAATTTTCAAAAGACGGACTTGGGTTCTTTAACGTGTTTACGCTGATATCATAACTATATGATCTGAGCAACGAGTTTCAACATGTGTATGAAAATACTCACAGCGCCTCGTTATCAATACAGACGGTAAGATCTCCGTTATCGACCAGTTGGTGGGTAGAAAGCATAGCATTATAGGGCTAAAGGTAACTGAGATAAGACACTCCATGTCACATCACTCCGCTCACCTCTATGACTGTTTCTGATACCTGTAGAAAGTTTTGTTGAGTTCAATTTAGAGCAAAACTCATGATTTCAAACCTGCCTTTGGAGAAGGCAAGATTGAAAAGGTGGCCACCATGCGGTCTGGGAATTCCTTGAAGAGACATCTATTAGCTTGATGCATATAGCAAGAATTCTGGACCCTACTTCGCGGATCTTGGACAACAGCAAACTCCCCAGACCAGCTCCAGTCCCTCCCCCAAGCGAGTGTAGGATTTGAAAGCCCTGAAGCGCATCACACGGCTCTGCCTGCCGTCTCACTGTATCCTGGGACAAGAGTAGTTAGGTATTGGTCAGGCAAGTCCAGTCATATTATACCAGGATGGAGTCAATGAGTTCAGCGCCTGTTAATCCATAAGACAACTGTATTGACAACCAGCCAAGTAACCTTACCCTCCGTGTAGACTGGATCATTGGATTAAGTAACGGAACAACAAGGAACTTGATAATACTTACATCCCTTCGCCCAGATATTTCCTGCCCCAGACTCTCCGTGTATATATGTGTCGGGGCGGAATAAGGCGCCGAGTGTTCCGCTACGGAGCTGAGTGGACATTAGTACATTTGGGGTCTTGAATGACGTCCAACAAACCCGGTCACAAACGCCTGCTTCCAGGTCGACTTGTATGCTTCGAGGAACATATTTAGTCCCAGTTCCTTCTACTGATTCAACTTCTGTAAAGTAAACCCCAGTCTGGACCGTAATTTAGTCATACAATGTTGTGTGTAATTACAAGACATACGCGTTGGAGCTGCAATGGGTCGGACCCTCTGTACATCTGCACATACATTTAGTGTCAAGAAAGAAGATTTGAGAGGCTCAAGCGCTTTACCCCCGCTTGATCAAGACCATGCTCAGCCAAGAGCATCTTCCAGAAGGCTTCTCCGACCTAGAGACTGCTGAAAAAGTTGAAGGTCAATGATCGATTATTGGATCACACGAACTTGGTTCCCAGCTTGGCCAGCCTGCAGATATAGCATATTGAGCAAGTATTTGGAGATGGATAAATCTGTGTTATACCTGGATGTTGATAATTTCTCGTGAGGAAGGCATGATGAAGAGAAGAAAAGAGGCGGTATGAAAGTCAAACAAGTTGAAGCTAGACCAGCGCACGGCAATTTCCGGTGCTAGTGAAATGACGTAATGCAGCCACTTCTATGAAGCTTGAAGGATCGACTTGCTTTGGCCTCTTATACCTCGTGGCAACAATCAATAAATATCTCGAGTTTGCTCAGAGGTGGGCCACCATCAAGGATGCCATTGTCCATTGAGTATAAATCCATGTCCGTATTGCATTAATTCTCAACCTAGACGCAGGTCGTACACACAAGGGTGCCCCGTAATCTTGCTATTCGTCTACAATGTCTATCGCTTCTATTGATGAGGATTCCCTTCTTTTTTCTGACATGGACATTGAGACCCTGCACATCCAACTCTTGGAGGCTGCAGCCTCTGTTGATTCTACTGCTCACCCCCCTGAGGTGCGGGAGCATGGGTTCTTGTCTGGCGACATTCACCGCTTTGACGATTTCGATTCTGTGGTCATTCCTGCAACCACAGATCGTACGATCGAACCTATCACCGTACTCGTCGAAAATACCGTGTCTTTCGGCGAAAGTATGAACGAGCTGGGTCGGTTCACATTTAGGACGCATGCTTCCATCGGGATGCGCGTCAACAATGGAACGATCCCGGAAAGAGTCTCCTACGACGGCGACGTGGACTTCGCTTACGTGAGACCTCAAGCGGTCGAGTACTATCCCGCCATCCCCGCCGACTACACAACTGCAATCCCGTCCATATATACACAGGCAGACAAACAGCTTCATCGCATGATGAAAGATGATGGGTTTGAAGAGCCTCCCGACATGTTGGCATCGAGTACCATTGACATTTCGTCATCCCCCTCATCCACAAGACGTATCGCTCCACTCCCTCGACGCACTTCCTCTCTTGCGTTTCATCCTCGCTCCCCCCCACTTCGTGTTGTAGAAGGGAATGTAGGCGATGCCCATAAGCGTACTCCTCGAAAGCGCAAAGTACAAGCTTTCCATCTTCTCCCAGCCAAGAAACCGAAGCGGGCTACATTGACCAGCCCCACTCCCAAGGGTCGGACCGGAGTCTCGGCTAGGGCGGTTGGAGAGTTTGTGTGCCCAGAAGAAGGCTGTGGGAAGGTGTGTAAGAGGATTGGGGACTTGAACCGACACCGACAATCTCGGACTCACCAACTCCCACGTTTTTCTTGCCCCTTGGGATGCGGGAAAATGTTCAGTCGCAAGGACGCAGCGAAGCGACACTCCGAGACTGACAAGTGTCCCACTTTTCGGCTGGCTTGATAGAATGCACCCTCTACATCCATTCACCCCCGAAATACGGAAATACGAAATCACCGACAGACTTAATTTACTCTCACAGATGAATATTCCATCAACCATTCCTTACTACACAGGTCATAACAGTACTGTACATTTATATAATTACGAGCTGAGCTCACATCAATATTACATTCTTTTAACACACGTATCAGCGATCTTGTCCTTCATTGAGCCCCTAACGCAGGAAGTCCAGCGGCTCTGAGATCAGCGTTAATTTCATCCAGATGATCCATGAATTGAGCTTTCAGGTTGTCCCACATCTTGGGCTCGTGTTCTGACAAGGGAATCGAGATGGTGGAAATGCCAGACGATTTTTTGCAAGATGACGCTTACCATGAAGCTTTCCAGAGCGGTTCAAGGCGAAGTCTGTGATCGTTAACATCATACTTGTTTCGAACATGAAGGCTGAGAAATATGAGCAAAGTCCAATGCAGATTTCGACAGATATACCCATGGTCCCTTCGTGAATACGCATTGGTTGGAGTTTGACCTCTGATGCATTCTTGAACTCCTCGTAGGAGACTGCCAGATGTTAGCATTTCACCGCATGAAAAAGTGTACGCTTAGTACGCAGCCTACCTCCGTGAGGGCAGAAGCCAGTCTCGTAACTTGCTCCACCTGGTTTACATTTCAACGATCTGCCAACCAGAAGATTAGCCCAATTTACCAGACTGAAAGCCGTCACTGCGACCACCGTACACCCCATATATAAGCCCCATGAACTCCGTCGCAGAATTTCTATGATAATACTGAAGGGCGTCAGCCATATTTGATGACCACAAACCAGGGGCTGAATAATCTTACAGGGGGACGAAATGTGTGTGAAGCGACATCCCATCTTGGGCTGAAAATCAAAAAATCCGCCAGAGGGACACCGGGTTGCTTGGATTTGGCGGTGAGCACACAGAAAATGGACGGGTCGATGTGGTCTTTCGAAATACTACCGACGTTGACGAATTTTTCCATGGCATATTTGAAGGAACATAACTGGATTGGAACTTCAGGCAAAACCCTGCAAAAGAATCGATCTCTCATGTACTTTCCGTACCAAGCGACAACGTCGAATGGCGTGTGCTCTTGGGAGCACTCGAAGAGCTTTCCGGTAAGCCTTGAAAATAAAAAGGTTCGGTGATTTCATCCACAGAAGCGAGGCAAGAACATACTTGTACACAACTTCATCAAGAGAGTCAGTTTCCTAAACAGTGTAGAGATGTCATGAGTGCAGACCCTTCCACGCACTTTGGTCGATATCAAAGGAAGCAACAGGAAATTCGAAATCACGAGGATTGGCAAGGCCGTTCCCACCGAGAGGTCCAAGCTCAGGAAGCTGATAGTGAGAGCCGAATATTTCCAGGATATCTGTGGAGAGGCTTAGTGATATTTCACGAGGCGCAGGAACCACAATTACAGCCATGAGACGGGCCGTCAGGAAGTGCGACCTATAGATTTTGTCCGTTTAATTTCTGAAAACAGTTGGAGAGCCGAAGCTCCGTGACCTTGAACTTGATCCCCCGTTGAATAACCACAAGTTCTCCAGGACGTGTCATGATCCTACAGACGAAAACCAAATATACTGCGCGTCAGCTCAAAATCATCTACAGAATATACTGATAACGTACCTCCCAAACTCAGACTGGATGTCCAAACGACCCTGTTGGGGAAGAATCAGCATATCACCGTCGCTATTCACAAATGCCCTCTTCTCCATCGACGTGTTGGCCAGGTACATGTGGATAGCGAGCCCTTCGTGTAATGTCGGATCACCATTTCCAGCAAGCGTCTTCAACCCATCGATAAAATCGGCCTTGGCAGACACGGGTGGGAGGTCGAACGGGTGCCATGCGAGCTGAGTTGGACTAACATGTACTTTGGGATTGATTGGGAAGAAGGTGGCTTCGAGCTGTGCATCGGTGAGGGTGAGGTGAGCGATAAGAGAAAATGGGACGCGTACGTCGGGGTTATCTGGTAATTTCGTGAAGCCTTGATGGGCAACGGAGGGTCTGATTCTGTAGATCCAGCTATAGTTCACATTGAGTAGACAGTCGTAATTGGGTCAAAAGGTTTCGAACGTGTGTTGATTGTCGGCACGCGGGGCCACAAACGAAGTTCCTGTTAGCTAGGCGACTCCGCTGTCAGTAATGTAGGATAATCCGAGTCGTGAGCGCTCACCTGTTCTGCATACAGATCATACTTGCAGTTCTGAGGACTATTCTGTCCCCGTGGAAGCGTGCCAGGTCTGTTCGGGGAGACAATTGGGATTTTTCCTTCAGCGTAATGCACATACTCACAATGCCTCGCTCGCGAAGGAATTCCCAAAGCCAACTTGATACTGGTAGGGATCCCTCTCCAAAGGCCGAGTGGAGAACGCGGATTGAGCGGTAGCACCAGAAGTTTGCGACATGACTGAAGTGGCGTATGTTAGGTGGACTCATCTCGGCTGTTCAAAGTCCCGTATATGTAGTAGTTGGAACCGAGGTCCGTTACCGAGTCGTGAGTCCATCATGTGTTCCCTTGAGTTCAACATGATAAACTTGGTCTGAATGCCTACATAGAGGGCGTTGTGTTACACCTCCGAAGAATGCATCGATGTCATCAGATGGTGCAGTTCAAGTGACACCGTGTAGATTTTGTGATCAAACATCTCCACATGGTACCTTCGTAAAGATGTCATAAATCAAGAAAACACGGCAAGGAGGAGATTACCCGATTGCATATGTGAACAACACTGACAATGATCCCGCCCCTACGCAAAATTCTGGCTCGAATACCGGCGTTCGGAAACTATACATGTACACCCATTTAATGTTACATTCTATCAGTACAGTTCTTCTTGTCTCTCTAAAATTGCGATGCCATTCCCTATGCTAATTGCTTGATCTTCGATATGATAGCTGTGAAAAAGGGTAAGTATACATGGAAGAACCAATTAAATAGACAGCGAGTACGTACACTCAGCATCAAGATTCTGGTATGGGATCTGCTCCCAAAGGCCTCCACAGCCTAAAACACTGTATTTAACCACATGTAATGAACAAGGGGATAACTGACCTTCTTTCGTCGTCCCCATGTATCCGTATTTGGGGGCGAGTTGACGCTCAAGGAGCCAGGTTCCGAACTTGGAACCGAGCTAGAAAAAGCAGACCATCAGCTGGTAGCACCCCCATTTAGGCGAATATTTGCTTACCCCAGTCTTCTTGTTGAACGATTCGACGACGAGGACAAATGGACTCTTGCCGATCTTCGTAATCATCTACATATGCACGAATATCAGAATGATGAAAAGAAACTCTAGAAAGCCAACCCACCTGCTCATCGACCACATTCAACGAAGGCTTATTAATCAAGCCAACATCTAGTCCCTGCTGTCTACACCTTAACACCGCATCCCAAGATCGATACAACATCTCTCCAAAGGATACAACATATCCAGCCTTGCCCTCCGCGATAACCTCATCTTTGCCAGGAACAAATTTGTAGTTGCCCTCGAAGAACCGAGTTCCATCCTCCTTGAGGATCCAGGGCACCTTGGAACGCGTGGAGAAGACGAAGCGTAGGCCACGTTCGAAGAAGACGCGTTCGATGATAGCGATCATCTGCGCAGGGTCGGCGGGGAAGTAAAGGAAGGACTCTACATCCGAGAGACCGTTATCAGCGAACATTGAGTTGACACCGAAATGACAGGTGTTATCAGCCTGATGTTTACTAATCAGCGCTTCAGATAAGGAGGGACGAGAGACGGTTTACCATCTAGAAAAAGAATCAGAATCGAGGAAGGCTGGTTAGTAGCAAACCTCTAAGCTCGATCGAAGCTTGACAAACCTCATCAACTATACCAGATAAAATAAAATAAAATAAATATTAAGGACATGATGCTCCACTGAAAGGACATACCACCCGAATGTGAGAAATGACACAGGACATTGCACTTATTCAGCCTCGCCATCGTGACTTCCGAGATAACCATCTCGAGGAAAGCCGAAAACGTCGAAAACACGCCAAACTTGTCAGCGTCGAAGCCAAACCCGGCGGCCGCAGAGAAATTACTGCGTTCCATGATACCAGATGGAACGAACACCTCAGGATGCTTCTGGTGGATCACCTTCAATCCAGTCGAGCCTTCCAGATCACCTGCGCACGCATACAATTAGGATAACGTCATCAGATGTACCGTAGGACTCACTATCGATGACCATGACCTTCTTGCTGGCCTCCTCCTTACTCAGCTTATCCAAGACGAGATTTACTGCCTCTCCGAACACGACCCGGTTCGCGCCGACCTCCTTGGTCGAACCAACATGGACATAGGGCATTCCCGCGGCCTTCATACTGGTATAGAGCGCGGACCAGTCGGGGTAGCCACGCTTCTCGAAGTACTTTATCGCGGACTTGACGGGAATGACATCATGGCCGTGGGTACTGCCCTCAATATCGGGAATGCCGATAGCCATTTTGCGTTTTGAGACGACTGTATAACGATAAGGGTTTGAAAAGGCGAGTATATGCGCTACATACCAGCAGCGGGACCAGTATGATTCACGATCGCACTGACTGCGGCCCACAGAGCGTCAATGTCCTCTCCTTGGACGGTGATCACCTTGAGACCGCTTCCCTCGAGGCTCTGTGCGACGTCGAACCCTTTGAGGTACTCGGAGGGATGACCGGCGATGGTGACATCGTTATCATCAATGAGAAGCTTGACGTTTAGGTTCTGTGCGACGGCGATACGTGCAGCTTCTGCGTCGTTGCCCTCTTGTTGCGAACCATCAGAACCAAGGCAAAATACCGTCTTGTCTTTGTTGGCCATTGCAACACCATTCACCATGGGCCTGTGGGGAAGTTGGCATCGGTATCAGATACATGGATTAAAAAGACATACCACATGTGTCCGAGACGGCCTGAAGAGAACTTGACACCAGGCGTGAGCCCGAGCTCGGGATGTCCTGGAAGTTTGGAGTTGGCTTCCCGATAGTGCATGAGCTGTTCTGCGGGTAACGATCCTTCAAGTGCAGAGAGCAAGTATTGAGTTGCGACACGATGACCTGTAAAATAAGTGAGACAAAATTGTGCAATGTAAGAAAGAGAGAGAGAAACGTACCGGCCTCGTCGAATATGACGGGGTAGAATTTTTCAGAGTGGTTGAAAAGGGCGAGAAGGAGGCATACTTCTGGAACGGTGTCGTATGCGCCGCCTATGAAAAATCGATAAAAGCAGAGTACAAGAAGGACGATCGATGCTTACCGGTGTGACCACTTACACCCCTGGCAGCACCAGTAGCTGTGAAGAGGACGATAGCATCACGAAGAAGCTGGATGTTGGTCAACAAAGTTGCTTTCTCATCTGTGGATAAAGTTGGCCTTGAAGGATCTAGAGACAATCTTTGACGGAAAATCAGGTCAAGGATGTATGAAGTGACGATTGAATTACTTTTTGAATTGTTTAAGATCGATAGGAAAGGCGGTGACCATGATGGCAAAAAGCAAAGAGATTGATTGCACGTGTAGTGACACTGAGCTATTTGTATGTACTGCTCTACTTATCTATGTACTCTTATCTATTGAAAAAAAAAATCATTCAGTAAGCGTATGTATATGGAGATTGGTCAAGAAAATCAGAGAACCGAGTTACGACACGGGCAGCTGTCCATAAGACAACCACTTCAGACGGCACTTCCTAAGCTTTCGGTTGAAATCATCATGAAGAGAGCAACAAAGGAATGAAATTGAATAATGAAAGCTTACCTTGGTGGTGGTGGTAGTGGTAGTGGTGGTAGTGGTGGTGTGGTATGAGTCGCGGCCAACAAGTTCTCGTTCCCACGATCACATCTCCTCTTGAACTGATCCTCACACGAACGAAAAAGAAAGAAAAAAAAGAAAAGAAAAAATAACACATACATTTACAAATTCCCATTTTGCAGAATTCAACAAATTATCGTTTTCCAATGGATAACAAAAATATTCCGGTCAGTGCCACTGACCATGTCAGACCTCATCCAATCCCAAATTCTACTGGTATCCCTGATGTTCCCCAAAAACGAAAGCCTGGAAGACCAAAGGGTAGCACCAAGAAAGCTCTAAGCTCTATAGATCCTCCCCCGCCGCC
>QMFE01006986.1:0-13339 GCA_003314665.1 Tricholoma sp. MG77 | reverse complement strand
ACCACATCCACCCCACGCCTACGAGCATCTGCTCATAGGGTGGTTCGCGGGTGCGACTTGGCCACGACGGCTGGGTACGAGACGAGGGAGGAGGACGGGGGAACGAGAGCCCAGCACCCGATACCCACCGCTGCGAGCACTTGCTCGCAGGGTGGATTGGGTGCTAATGGGCACGTTACCACCAGTCGACGGCGGCCTCTCCCCGTGCCTCACGCCCCCTGTAATGCCCCTCGCGCCACCGTTTTGAGCCACCGCTCGCAAGGTGTATGGTAGCGGCCTCATCAATAACACGAGGACTGCCACCAACGCACCCCTTCCCTTGCGGAGGGTCCTTTATTTTTCCAACCGCCTCAAGATTATGATGTTGGCAAGCGCCTCGTTCCACCCCTCGCCTCATATTTGCATGATGATGGAGCCATTATAAATACTTTATTTTCTACCTGTGTCCAATACATATCTATAAAAACATGTTCTAAAAATGTATTTAACTGGATGACTTCGAAGTTGATCATTGTAAGGCACCTTCCTTTTTTGCACATCAGCCATCACGTGATGACACCAAATAGATGCAAAGGTACCCAAGGCTACGTAGCCCTGGGGCTAGTAGCCGTATATGTGGGCGGTCAGATGGTCCCGAGGTTTTGGTCTGTTCGAACACCTCGTTCGACAACCTTTCAATCACTTTGATTGAAAGGAACAAAGTGATCGGACACATCCAATCAACACAAACAAACAGATCGAACAGATCGGACAGAACGACGGACTGGTGTTCGAAGATTGTTTGTTTGAAGATTTAGTGATTAAACAGAATGGCGAGAATGGAGATTTTCTGTAGTCCATGTACTCTTACAGATGAAATTACACCGAAAAAAATCTACATGGGTGATCCTACAGATAGATGTGACTACTTTACATGAGACTGGATTTTTTCTACCATGGAGAGCAGCTCTACTGGGTCAAGGAGACCTGCGTTCGGTCTCTTCAATTGAACAATGTGTTGTTTGGCTGCCCCAAACACAGTGCCGCATCTGCCATCAGTGCTGAACAGCCACTTGTTCTGCAGGCCTGAGACCTTTCCTGTTTTGGCTGGTAACCCTCATACATGCCGTGTATTGGGCTGGTGATGCTTCTTTTACTAGCTGGATGTCACCAGCGAGGTAACCAGCGCCAGCCAGTAACCTGGGATACACTCTATGTGAAAGGTATCAGTGAGCATGGAAGTGGGTGAAATCGAGGAGTACTTGTAGGGACTCAGGAGTTGGCATATACTACCAGGCAAGTTCAAGTTTGTTCCGAGTTCTCAGTATTGAGAATGAGGTTTTACTGCTGTTTTGAGCTAGCATGGCAAATGTGTTGTCTTACGTTGCAGTAATTGCTGGTGAATGATGTCACTTCTTCACATGTTCTCAACTTGAGCTATCATGGGAAAGGCCTCTCTTACATTGTGGTAATTGCTGGTGAATGGTTTAATGTTCACTTCTTCATGTTCTCATGAGCTATCATGGGAAAACCTCTCTTAAGTTGTGGTTATTACCAGTGAATGACTCATTGGTTTTCAGGGGGTTGAGTTTTATTTGCTGGCAGTCTGCCACGATTTTGGCATGGTACCTACTACTTACTAGTAGTACTTTTCAAGAGTCAATTCAAAGTGAGTACTTGTGCCTATGTCTACATTCTAGCCTGCTCTGAATCTGCATTATGGTCTACCATCATCTTGTCATGTTTGTTGACCATCATTTCAATACAGTCCACTGTCTCATTATAACTGATCTTACACTTCAACGTTAGCGTTTCAAAGGGTCTATCTTTAGGAATTTCTGGTTTAGTGACATGGTGAGTGTCAGATAAGCAGTTGATTGTTGACATACCTTTGTAAACTTACTCTCCAAAAGTGCTAGTGAATGTGAGATTGTAAGCATCTTGCACTTCCCTCCTTTTACAGGAATGACAACAAAGGACAGTTGGGCTTGGACAATATCTCCCAGTCGAAATATCTGTGTCTTGCAAGGTTGGAATCTATTATTCTGAGTTGATGTAAGGTCAGTTTAAAATGAGCAATACTGACTTTCTGTCTCTGGTGCTGTCCCTGTATGCAGTGAAGAAGTGTACTTGGTTGTCCTCAGTGTGCACATATGTACAAGACACGTCTCCTCTAGTCATGTTTCGCAGTATATTTCAAGGATCCACTCCCTTTAGAAATGGCATGTTTTTCTGCCCCTGTGCATTTAGTGTTTAAAAGTCCAGTCCTATGGACTGGCAACTGGACTGGACCAGACCACAAAATAGACCAGTTTAGACTGGACTTTCAGTCTGGTTGCCCTGGGTCTTGATCAGTTGCAGTTGCCAGTTGCACAAAGATCATTCATTACATGCAACCGATAAAAAACCGGTTGCAACCAGTTATGGACTGGACTATCAGTTGCATATGATAGGTCTACTTTCCAGCTACAAATAACCCCAAAGGTTTAAGAAATCAGTTGGGAATTGACTGAGTTATAACAAAAACAAAGTTTCATGAACAGTTTTGCACAAAGAAAACTTGTGCAAACTGTTTTGATCATAACTCAGTCAATTCTGAACCAATTTCCCTAAATATTAGCTCAAATTGTAGCTGGGAAAAAGGACAACCGGTTGCAATCGCGGGTCAATCTAATATCTGGTTGCAACCAGTCTGGAACAATCCCCGAAAGTGTTAGACCGCAAAAAACCGGTCTGTAGCAGTCCAGTCTGGTTTTTTCCTTATTTGGGAATTTGATAGACGAGTTGCGGTTGCAGTTGCCCCATTTGGATGTCAAAAAACTGGACTGGACTGGACTTTCAAATACTATGTGCATCTTTCTGCAGTGTCAAATATTGGTTGGATATGTCAATGCATTCTGTGTCGCCATTGTTTGCCTGTGAGTTGCTCCATCTATCCAATGTGCCTTCAGGAAACTGACAATCGAAGCAATCATGTAACAGCTGAACAGCATCTAAAGTGTTGGAAAATGTGGGTGTTCCAAATCTGGTAAGTGTGATTGCTTGTCGGAGGTATCTGAACTTATTTGCAGTCATCCTGTTTTGCTGTAAGCTATACTGCTGTGGCCCCTGAACACCTTGGCTTCTCCAGGAGTGGTGCAAGTCCTTAAATACAAGGACCCCTTGGATAGTGAAGCCCACTTCTTCTATGACACTGCTCTGCAGAGCATCTTGTCTCAAGATCTGCCATGATGTTGGGTTCTCCATCTGCTGAATGGAAAAGTTGTTGCCAAAGGTTTCAGGGTTCTAGACAAATTTGTTGGTTGCTCTGTTGATCACTCACAGTGATATGGACATGTCTCACTAGCATTTAAAACTCCAGTCAGGTCCAGTTTTTTTTTCCATTTTAGGTATGAACCAGAACTGCAACCAGTTTGGTTACATACAGAGACTACATACAACTGGACCAGACCACACAAAACCAGTTTGTTGTAGTCCAGTCTGGTCTGACAACTGGTTGTGGGCCGACTCATGTCAGTCTAAACTGACATGATATACATAATAATACTATTATAAACTAAACTAAAGCCCTCACAGGCAGGGCTGTGAGCAGGCATGTGAATAACAAACAAAAAACATCCCTTGCAGGATGTGCAAAGGAAGGGATGGGGCAAGTGCGAGTGATGGTGACATGGCAGCGGTGCCATGTTGTTGTCATTGTTGCATGTTGGTGATGTGGCTGCCACATTGTTGTTGTCATCGGTAGTGGCGGTGGTAGGTGTTGATGACATGGTAGTGGTGCCATGTCATTATTCCTCTGGCAGCACCCCCATCTCCCCCCACAAGCAGTGGCTTGCAGGCTGGGGTGGTAGCTGGACGTTGTCATTATCAAAGCAAAGAACCTAAAAAGAAAAGGAAAAAGTTAGTTAGTTGATCGAATAGAAAAAAAAACATATGTATGTACCTGTCATCAGCAGCAGTGGCTCCATTGGCATTGTCAGAGGAGGTGGTGTTGGTGTTGAAGGCAGTGTTGGAAGTGGTGTTGGCATTGGCAGTGGTGGTGGTGGTGTTGGTGTTGGCAGTGGTGTGTTCCCCTTTGTCATTGTCATTCCCCTTTTGTAGTCACCCCTCTCCATCCTTCTGGAAGCACCCCATCTCCCCCTGCGAGCAGTGGCTTGCAGGCAGGGTGGTGATAGCCGTTGTGGGTTGGCAGTTGGACATTGTCATCATCAAAGTAAAGAACCTAAAAGAGAAAAAGAAAAAGTTAGTTAGTTGAATAAAAGAAAAAGAAAAAATACTTGTAGCCCAAACAGCAACTGGCATCGTTTGGGCCTGCATGTGTTTGGTCTTGGTGTCCACCATCATTGTCAGCAACTCCAGTGTTGTTGTTGTTGGTGGTGTTTACAAGTGGCACCACTTTTTGTTTGGGTGTGCAAACATGACCAAATGGTCTGTGCACACCTGCAGGGTATATAAACCTGCACTTTTCATGCTCTCTTTCTCCTGGGCTTGCCCCAGTATCTACTATTTAGTTATTATATTACTATGTACAAGTAAGCATACACCCCATGTAAATAGACTGGTTGCAACCGACTGCAACCAGTTTTCATCAGTTTTAATAAATGTTAGATATCAAATATTGCAACCAACCCATCAGTAAGATTTAGGGCAACCACAACCAATAAAAAAACTGGACCGCAGTTCAGTCAGGTTTGGTTGTTGGTTTTACATGGTTGTGTGAACTGGACTTTTAAACACTATGTCTCACCTTAAATAAGTTCACCAACCTATTGTTGCTTGTGGCATTTATCTTCTCTGCTGCACTCTGTTTGAGCGCATTTCCTGTGTCTTTGTGTCAGTGTTCTGTCATTGAACTTGTTTTGAAACATACGTGCTCCCATCTTATCATAGTTTTTGTCTAACATATTTGCATTCACATCTGTGCAGTATGGGTTTGTGTCCAGCTTCCCAGCAGCTGAGCATACTGTTGTTCAATGTCCACTTTGTTTTGCAGCAATAGTGATCTCCCTGGTTCATGGTTGGCATTTCATCTTGTCTTGTAATCCATCTTGATTTCACTACTTCAGAGCAGTTTTTTCTGTAATCTTAGAATGCATGTTTGCTGTCATTATGTGGTTGTAACAACAGGTACATGTGCTGCCTGTCTTGTGCCTGAGTGAGCTGTTGTAGTTTTGATTCTGTGTCTTTCATAACTAACACATTGTGATCTCCTAACTGGATAACCTTGCCCTGTATAGCTGTTTGGGCTTTTGGAAAACTGACATTGCTGTAGCTTATGATTTCATATTCAAGGTACATGCCAGCTTTGTGCTTTGTACTGCCATTTATAAGCTTGTTGCTATCATATTTTGTTGCACTTCTTATGAGCATGAGTTCTTTGATAGATTGCAGTCTTGCATCACCAATAGCCTTACACGGGGAGAGGTGTCTCCATCTCCTGTTCTTGGTAGGCTGACATCACTGCAGTATATTGTTGCGTCATGTCTTCCTGGAATCCCTGGAATCTTGCAGGTCCAGCATTTTGGAGGTAAGTGCTAGTGTTGTACCATACTTGGGGCTGTCACTGTGTAATTGTGGTTCATGTGCAGAGGTGTTCTTTGATCTGTAGTTTTCCTTTGAAACTTTAATATTCAAATTCTCATTGGTGTCTCACTCATACTCAGGCAGGATCCACCCTGCGATTCTTACCTGTTGAACTTTTTGGTTTGTAATCTAGGATCTTGTGTTGACTGGTTTTTCAAGTTAGTGAGTATCATATATCTTGTGTACAGGTTGTTCTTGCTCACACTGAATTGTCGTTATCTCCACACAAACAGCAGAGGTTCTACTTTGTTTACAGTGGATCACTGTTGACCTTTGTCCTTCTTGGATCACTTTTTTTGCTGTTTGGTGCTGCTTGCACATCTGTGCTTCTGTGATCATTGCCTCATCTTACTTTTCTCCTCAGCACCATGTTGGCAAAGAATTGTCTACAAACTTGGGGGAAAATATGCATCTATAAAATCTCTTGAGCATGGTGCAAAGGTTGCCACCTGTCTTGTCATTTTCTGCCACCGAATTTTACTGTCAGACCACTAGAATTTCAACTTATCAATATGCCAGCCAAACCTACATCTAGGACATCCTCATTTGTGATTACTTCTTTGTATTACCAGCTAAGGCTTAATGTGTTTTGTAGGTCACCCAACAAGAAGTCTTCTGCCTCCAAGTCAGATGAGAATGTTGCAAAGTGGGTGCCCTTTTACTGCTGATTTTTTAAAGTGTTCAATGCTAGCTGCTTTTTCTAGCACTGATTTGGACCTTCAAGTGTGTGGTGTCATCTCCTCATTTTGTAGCTAACTTATGCCATATGGTTTTTTGTAGTTTGGTAGATTCTCAGTTGTTGATGTCTGCAGCAAGGTGTGTCTTTTTATAAGACCAAAATTCTGATATTTATTAGTCTCTGCAGTGCCAGCCCTTTGAAAAAATGCAAGACATGCATTGTTGTTGCAAGTGATTCTTCTGACATGTACATATCTTTGTTTTGTTGTGTGATTTCTAGTGTTCATTTTCACTTCGCTCTAGGGAGGTTTTGAAGGGCCTGGCTTTGCCTGCAACCAAAAGGCCCTGAAAAACTGCCCCTGCACCTGGTCTGGATGCGTTTAAACTTCTTCTGCTGGTATCTATAATGTATTGCTTTCCACTTTGACTTCCCTGTTCTATAAGTGATTGTTTTTCATAAAGGTGTGCCTTGGATGATGCATTGGTTGCTGCAGTGGTGCTGCCTGACATGTCTGTGGGTAGTCCTGTGATGTGAGTTGTCTTCTTCCATCGCTCCTTCTTTTCCCCTAATCTTCTCTAAACCATAGCCCTAGTGGTTGTCCTAAGTAAGGTTTTCCTTTTTTTCTGCTCACCCCTTATCTCATTGAGTCATGTAAAGAGGGTCATTGTAAAAATGGAGAAGGCAAAAGTGTCCAACAATGACATTGTTATGACCAAGTATGTCTTTTCCTGCCTTTACTGCCCTGGCATAGTTTACTTGTTCACATTCATTGCAGATTAGCACAGCACAACCCTCCAAAGGTCACCAAGAAGACTTCTGTTCCCATTATTCCCATGCCACAGAAATCCTTGTCTGCTTTGCCAGGCAAGGTCCCTGAGCTCAGTGATGATGAGCTTCTGGATGTTGCCCAGTAAGTTTCCTCATCTTATCTTGACCCTGTGCTGAGCCTTACATGTGATATGATCCTTAGGGTACTCTCTGAGATTTAGGCCAGGAAGAAAAAAGCAAAGGTGTATGCTTCTTCAGAGCAAAGCATTGCCAGCGCTGCATGCATTTCTATCTCCACTGTGCTTTCATTCAACTTGTTCATGTCAGTGCTACAGTGACCTCCCCTCTCCAGAGGCATTTGTGGACATGCAAGCTGTGTCCAATGATGCTGGCATAAGCAAGTCTGGTGTTGTGAACGATGCCAGTGATGCTCTACCTTCAGACAATGAAATGTATGTTGATCTTGCAATCCGATGCTTTTCTCCTGAAGCTTTTGTGATTTCAAGCCTTTCTACCAATGGACAACAAGCTGCTGCCAGTGATGATGGAGAATGTCATAATCTTGCTGTTATGTCATGGACCTGTCAAGATCCACTCTTGGTTCAATCATATGTGAACCTCCCTATCCTTCCATATGTTGTCTAATTGCTTTTTTGTTGCTGTTCATTTCTGTCATCCTGTTGTTCTTTACAGCTGCCCCTGTGAGACAAAGTCATTCTCTGCCTGGCAGTCTGAGTCTCTCTGCACTCCATTCAGTGAGACTTGTGTGTGAATGCCCAAGGAAGAAATTCAGTGCATCTCACCTATTGCCTGCTGTTCTTGTACTGTGTCTAAAATGTCCATGTAGAAGCTTCTTGCATGCTCTTCATTTTGTAAAGAGTGTGCAGTATACCAATACTGCTTGTGTGGACCCTGCTTTGCTGTATGTCTACAACTTGTGCCCCCAGGTCAAGGACAGCAAAGCCCTCACTATGTGCATTATGTCTGGAACTGTCACCAAGAGTTTTTTGCTCAATTCTTGCAAAACCAGTCCTCGCCATGCTCCCTATCAGGTGCACAAGGTCTCCATAGCACCTTTAGAACAGGACATGAGATGAGATGTGTCCCTCTGGGGGCTCATGTTTGATTTTCATATTATTTCTGGCCTGAAGTCACCTTGGGATTTGGTTTTGCTACATGGGGCGAGGGCAGAGGGGATGGTTGGAGGAATGGTTGGTTCTCAATCCTTCTTTGTTACTCAGCACTGAACATTGCTTCAGGTTCTGCTCTGTTGTCCCCAGTTAAACATAAGTCTTCTGTACTTAAGCCTGTGTTCTTGCCTTTGCTCATGTTGATGGGTGAATCTGCTTTCAGTGCTTCCCAGTCTTTTGATGACCTGGGTGAGTTTGTTACCTACATTTGTCAATCTGTTGCCACTCATAGAGCTTGATAGTTCCTGTCTATGATGGACATGCTTGAAATGGGAGACCACCATTCATGTTCAACAACTCTGACTTCCAGCATCTGTCTATGTGGCCATTGTATCAAAAGGGGACCAAGGAGATCCCTGTTGATTCTATTGATTCTGTTGGATACAATATTGGAACATACAGAGATACTACAGGGCCGGTTCTTTCTTCTAACATCCGCTTTGTTATCTTGCTCTCTGTGCCTTGTAGTTTGTAGTGATGCTGATGTGTCATTAGAATATTTGTCTGTTAAAATGTACTGCCCTGTTGGTCTTTCTTGTTCAAGTTGCTTGGTCTTCAATCATAATGACTTGTTCACATCACTAGCTTGTTCACAAGTGCTGAGAGCAGGTACTACTTTCAGGTGGGATATCCTCAAAACATGGTAATGAAAATCCCCACATGAGAAGCCTAAATTGGTTGGAATTGTATTTCTGCCTCAGACCAGGTTTATTGCCATCTCTTGTGTCATGTACTCTCATTTCAAACACAAAAGAATTGGCTAGCAGGTTACTACAATCATTGTACTACTATTGTCTAGTCACCAAAATGTTGATGAATACAGTAAATCAAAATTGTTTCTATCAAGTCCTTTGTAGTTTTTCACCTTTCATATCTCGATACCTATCTGCTGGACAGCTTGTCTCTCTCCTTGCTGAGGCATGAATGGATTCCAAGTGAATTGACATATCACAACAATCTACTGGATGCACCCATTTTTTCGCTGCCATCAGAATCTGACCCTCTCAGGCCTTCTCTAGTGTGGTCTTGAATATTAGATCGACTCCTTTTGTCGTTTGTCCATGCTGGAAACACAATCTGTACTACCTCCAAAGAAGGTAGGTTGATTTGTGCCATGAGGTCTGTGATGCCTATTTCCAGCATGATGGTAAGCTTCCATACTCTGTCCCATTGAATTTTCTGTGATATATTATGAAGTGGCTCCATGCCATGTGCTGCAATTACTGCCTCTTTGAGGAGTGGTAGATTACTAGACACTCTGGATTCATCCATGCATGCCCTGAGCCCAGTGCAAACTCTGCACCACAGAACCTAGGAACTTGGATGCAAGGTGTCATGATTGCAAGTCTTTTCAAGCTGGAAGAAAATGTGCTCTCTGTGAATGAGAGACAGTGTGTATTGATTGCATAGCCAGAATTGAGCATTTTGAAGCTTTGGCATGATAAGCCTGATGCTCTGGAATATGGAGGATGTACCACAGTAGAAGCCCACTACATGGTGGGAAAGTGATTCCAGATTTGGAAACATGAGCTCTTGAAAACCTTTAAGTCCAGCGGTGTCAACGGTGAGTTCCAACGTTGTTAGCTGCTCTGACGTCTTTGAAAACTGACCAAACATCATCAAATCTTTGCCCCATAGGATTTCAGCGATGTTGTTGCTTGCCACTGACATGAAAGGCATGGAGGAAAAGTCTAGGTGGAGGTTCTTCAGCCCCTGTGAGTGTACAACATGTACTGCAGAGCTGCTATCACTCATGACACTTAGATACTGAAGGTCAGGGAAATTAACAATGAAGGCAGAACTGATTGTGCAGCCACACACACTATAGTCTGTGAGCTTCAAGTGAACCTCCTTCAGGTTTAGGTGATCTGGGAAATGGACACCAGACCAGTGCATGCATGCAAGTTCCACCTGCAGTTTATTGCATGCAACTGCAACATGCGGGCTGTGTTGCAAAACATCAAAAACAGAGACAAGCTGATGCATCTCATATCTGTTGCCCTTGGTGAACACTATCTCCAGAGATATCTTGAAAAAACCAGTATGAAGGAGACTGTCCATGAGCTGCTCCCAGTTCACCGACTGGCACATCACTGAATTGAACACTTTGTTTTCAATGCTAAATGTTACTGCAAAATTACAGAATGGATTTTCCTGTGGGCACTGGGTACATACATCTCAGAATGCTGTGCATGTTTGTTGTATGGATAGCCACTGTTCTTTGGCTGGTGAACTAAGTGAATGGTGGTCATCAGACAGTACTGCAACACTGTGGATAATTATGTGCTTGAACAATTCATGGCATAGGTTTCTTCTGAGCTGCATGGTATAGGGGGAGAAAAGACTATGTGGGTAAGAAACATGCTGTGAAGAATGGTTCAATCCCAGCAAAGATCCAACAGGCACTTTGGGAGCAACCTACCTACATGTATGAACACAAAACTCATCCCTGGAAAATTATCTGTATGTGTCAGAATGTCTATCATGATCTGCAACAATGCTGCAACTGAAATGTGCATCACGAAAGGCCAGGAAGCTGTTGTATATTCATGGGATTGTCACCAAGGCATAAACCATACAGAAATATTAGACACACTATTCATGCAGCTTGTAGATCCACCTTCGCCCATTAAACTGGATGGCCTACCGCAAAATGTTGTTCTGCTGACAAGGACCAGCGTTACCACTAACTGCCAATTGCCAGATGATACCTTGATCACAGTATCAAGGAATCAGGTTGAAGCTCTCCCCAATTTTGCAATGATGGACTACATGTCACAAGGAAAGACACGCCCACACAACATTGTAGATCTCAGCCAGTGTTGATCACATCAAAGCTATTACACTGCTTTGTCAAGAAGTGCCACTGTGGCAGGAACTCTAATTCTCAATACCATTCACCAGGGAAAAATCACTGGTGGTGCATCTGGAGCACTATGTAGGGAATGGCATGGGTAACCCTTGGGTATATTTTCTCATACCCTTACCTGTACCTGTGAACACCATACCCACATGGGTAGGGGTACAGTGTTTATTGCAGGTTTCCATGGTGACCCATGGTTATTTGCAGGTTTCAACACAAATAAGTATTTTAATAATATAATTATACTAAATTAATATATATATACATAATAAGAATACCCCCCTCTCGCGTTTGGAGTGAGGGAGGGGCCTGTCATCACTGAGAACAGAACAAAAAAACCCCCCTGCTTGCATTTGCAGCGAGAGGGGGGGTGGTGCCTTCTCGTCATCAGAGAGGGGGCATGTAGTTGCCAAGAATGGAACGAGAAACCCCCTCACTCGCATTTGCAGCAAGAGAGGGGGTGGTGGTGGCCATTGTCGCCCAGACAAATATAGAAGAACCCTCTGCTCGCGTTGGCAGTGAGGGAGGGGGTGGTAGTGGCCAGTGTCGCCCAGAAAAGAACAACAGAATCCTCCACTCATGTTTGCAATGAGGGAGGGGGTGGTGGAGGGGGAGTCGGAGTTGTCATTGCCTAGAGCCAAAAGATAGCCCCCTCCAACTCGCGTAAACATGAGGGAGGGGGAGTCATCATCGTTGTTGCCTACAAACCAGAAGATATCCCCTCCAGCTTGCGTTTGATGCGAGGGAGGGGGTTGTCATCATCGTCACTGCCCAGAACAGAGCCAAGAACCCCTCCACTTGCATTTGGAGCAAGGGAGGGGGTGGAGGTCATGGTCATAGTCATTGTTGCTGTTGATGTTGTCATTGATCATGTTGTTGTTGTTGTTGTTGTGATCAACAACATTATATGATCAGGCACATGACCAGCTGTCGGTACCCATAAACCCATGACCAGATTGTCACAGTGTTACCTGTACCCATGTCATTCCCTAGCACTATGTCAAGAGTTCTGGGAGCTCGAGTTGCTCAATGACATAACTGCATTGACATTTGAAAACAAGCTGCCCAGAAAGGTGACCACAGGGGATTGTAGAAACACCCTGATTGATGCTTTCTGCAAATATAAGGGAAATGAGTACATACCATCCACATTGCACTGTGCCCTGCAATGGAGTAAGTGTGATCCATTCCTGGAATGGCAAGTGAAGGGAGCTGGGTTAGGCAACCAACACTGAGGTGGGCAAGTCAGACAGGATCAGGTTATCTTCGTTACACAGAAGTGGGAACAAAGGTTGAATATTAAAAAATAAGGGCCTATATCAGGGAACCTTTAGATTGTGTAAGTAAAAGGCCGCACCAGGCATGCCATGTGTTTCTTAAGAGCCATATCAGGCTCATCTGTTGTCTTGTGGAGTATTGGTTGTTCAGGTAATGATGTCGGTGATGCGTTATCGGGAATGTTGCTGATGTTGTCAGGTGTCGAGTGGGGCCTGACTATTGCGATGATGGAGTTGTGGATGTTGGTGTAGTTGTGGATATTAATGTTGTTGATGGTATAGGAATGATGAGTTGGTATTTGGGATTGGGGTACTGATCAGGGGCCAACGATGAAGTGTATTAGTACAGATGTTGTGAGTCTGCAGACTTACACCCCTCCCCACTTGAAAGAATTGTGTGGGTTTTTAGACCTCTGTCCCATTTTTGTCTTCCCATCTGTCAAGGGCATCTGTGTCTGCCATTTCCGAGCCAGGGCGCCATTCATCATGTTCTTTTCCATATCCTTCATATCGTAAAGGTATTGTATGCCTCAGCCCTGCCAACAGGCATCCATGATTTTGTCGATATATCACTCTTTGGTGCCATCCTCGGTGACTATGGGTCATGGCCAAGTTGGTTCACAGTCAGGGAAGAGGAGAGGGCTGTTGGGGATATATCTTCTTAGTAGGTGGGCGTGGAAACCAGGGAAGGTGTTAGGGTTGTTGGGTAGTTCGAGGGTATATTTGGAGTGTTTGGGGAAGGCATGTGTAATGGTGTAGGGGCCATCATTTCTTGGCATGAATTTGGCAATGTGGGTTGTTCCTTTGCATTTGTAGTTGTGGTGGTGATTTTCAGTGGAAAGCATAATGAGGTCGCCAATCTTGTAAATGTCTTCTGGTGCATGGTGTTCATTGGCATGGTATGCCTGGCAGATTTTGGCGACAAGGAGGTTGTCTTGTGCCTCTTGGACACAACTCTCAGTGACTTTAGACCAATATATATGGACCAACTAATGGTGGC
>QMFE01006985.1:1253-13630 GCA_003314665.1 Tricholoma sp. MG77 | reverse complement strand
CACCATTCCTCCAAAGATCTAAAAATCTGTCAGAGGACAATGAGATTTACAACCTGTGGAACTTGCTCCTGGATTCATGACTACCTCGACTTGCTCGGTTAATATGGTGAGGCCTTGGATTCCACATGGACTCTTTTGATGTCAATATTTGTGGACTCACCCACATTTATTCCTTTCTTTTAATTTCGGTTTAACACCTACATTCATTTGTTGAGATATATATACACCTTCTTTCATATTTCCTTTTATTTTTGGTGATTATATTAGATTGCTGTACTAGCAATCTCAAAAGGGGGTGTGTAACGGATTTGATCTTACTTATGTGCAGTGGTGGGTATTACTTGTTTAGGAATTACTTACATAAGCAAGAACCTCTTAACTTGTCACCGCATTAGCAGTATATCTACCTATAGAATTGGGTCATACTCTGCTTGGTGCATGATGAGTTTGAGGTGTCTACTGTAAAGGATCAAACCTTTACACAAGCAGTCTTGACAGTGAACTCACAGCCACCATGTGTCACCTTGGTGATGTGGATGTCATTCTTGACATGCATGAGATTGACTCTGTCGCGGTGATCTGAGATCAAACGGTCAGAGTAGGAACAGCTCAGGATGGAGATGGAACACTTACTGTCATATGACATGGCAGTCGTCGTGGCCCTGCCCGAGAACAGGTACAGTCCATACCAGTCCCTGTGCCCATATTCACCAGCCTCGGGATCGTCAAAGTCGGGTAGAAGATCGGGGACAGGGGCGTCAAGAATGTGGAAGTACACAAAGAAAAGCATTGCAAGTGCTCCCACGGGACACAGCTGCACGAGGCGGTGCCAGAAAGCACCCGTCTCATCCATTCGTCCAGTCTGGTTGTGCTTGGCATTGTCAGAGAGAATGGTGAGAGCCTGCAACAAGGAGTCAGCAGCCTTTTGAGTGATAAAAAGGAAAAGTACAACTTACTGGGACTTGGGCACCAAGACTGATGTCATCCATTGGAACATTGGTTGAGAACAGGTCTGACCACTGTATATTCTGAGCACTGTCACCTCGAAAGGCAAGGGTGGATGACATGAGGAGCATGGCACGATCACATATGCCAACAAATGTTTGTCGAGGGCCAGAGAAATCCATGAGGCACCACAGCGAGCTTTTGACAAGCTGATCTACAGTGTAAGTATCTGAGAAATACAGCCAGTGGTGAGCAGTGATAGACAATGAGGAAGACGAGGTAGAGGAGCACCTGCAGTTGTTCCCGCGGCTTTGAGCGCCAGAGCTTTCGCAACTCGTTTTGGCTCATCGTGTGCAATGGCGTTCTCAAATTTCTCGGATCTGTTCGTCAGTGCGGAGGGGTCGCTGAGCCTCTGGATCGTTCTCGTAATCACTCTGATGGTTGAAGCACCAGTGCTCGAGCGCCGAGATAGCCTGTTTGAGATGCCATTTGCTTAGTGTTTAGTTCGGCATGGTTTCAGTCGTGCACCCAGATTTGTGCTGTGGTTGAAAAGATCAGAAGATGTTAGCAAAAGCAGGGAAGGCAGACAACGTACCTTGGGCCTTGTTGACTCATATGCAAGAAACATGGTAGCCTTTGCTGCTGTGATCGGGAAGGCAGGCAGACATTGAAGTTCCGGGTCTTTCTGAAGCTGCTGAGGCTGATAGATGTGGGCCCACCAGAGTTGGTATGCCGTGATATGCCTGCCATACGAATCCTTTGTTTGCTTGTCGTTCTGCTCTCGGGCGACAAATTCTTGCCGCTTCTTATGCAACTCGGCATGCAACATCCACATTGAGTATTGCTCCCAATCCACCACCATTGACAGCAATGGCAGGACAGCAGGTTCGTCACCAACAACCTCCCCAGAGCCGGGGGCAAAGCGAAACGGAGTCAGGGGCAAGGGAGGAACGGGTGGCGTAAAGACAACAAACTGCGGCTCGCCGTTGGGCAAGCGACACCGTTTGTGTGCTAGCGGGGAAGACGGGGTACCGCGGGGAAGAGGGATTGGCTTGGGGGTGCATGGGGATGTAAAGTCCATGTCAAGGGTGCAAGTAAGGAATGGGGCGGCTTTTTATAGATATGTGCTAGAAACAGAGGTCCATGCATTACAATCATTATCTCAGCCAAGTGAACACAGATTACTTACTAGTGGCAGAAAAAAGCTAGTTGAGAGTGATTGCCATCAAAAAAAAAATTATGAGAAAAAATTTCGATCGTGTTCGAATTGATCTGCTGTCTGGAGGACCTGTGCATGACAAGCAATAAGGTGATGATAGAAGGAAGTGTGACGTGTCCTGCAGCCCCAAGGCCAAATGTCAGTCCAGCAAAATAACGCTGGTTCCAGGGGCACAAACCAGCAGCAACGGTTGAAGCAAATTTTGGGACTTGTGCTGGAGCTAAGGGTTGATTTTGATGCTATGTGTGGCGGGGACTTCAGAAGCACATTTTATGTGGGTGCGTGTTGGGCGAAAGGAAACTGAAACACGGAGATAGGGACAGTCCAGTTGACAAGGCAGACACAATGATAATAATAAAAACAGAAAAATAAGAACGGGACTAGGGTCTGAACCAAAGTAGAGTAGGATTAGGAGGAGGATAAGGTAGGTTTGGGGATTGAGGAGGCCTTGACTCTTGGAGCAGAGGCGCGTCGAGAGCAAGGGGTTATCAAAGTTCTTTCAAAGTTCTTTAGGATGTACAGTAAAGTAGGAATGTTGGCTTGAAAAGTCGTGTGGGCTTCAGAAGAGATCAGAATTGCATGTTCTCCATTGATGAGCGTGGCCTTGCGGGACTTCCAGAGATGTTGCAACAGAGGGGACCGTCTCGGACATCGACCAGAGACCAAATGAAGTGGATAGACACAGCCTCCGCAGCCACGTCTCATTCCGGATCGCGGGAAAAGCTGCAGTGCTGGGATGCTGGCTTTCCTGTTTAGGAGGTAACCCTCATACACTGGGTGTATTGGGCTGGTTACGCTTCTTTGCTTACGCGGGGGTCACCAGCGAGGTAACCAGCGCAGGCTGGTAACCAGGGATACACTCTATATAACATGATGGTATTCTATATATGGTAGGTCACATGACTATGCCAAGGTGATTTTCAAACTCAGCTCCAAAAACCAGTCAGAATGGTAATAACATCACTATATTCCATATATGGTAGGTCACATGACCACACAAATGTCATTTTCAAACTCAGCTCAAAAATCCGGTCAGAATGGTATATAACATCACTATATTCCATATATAGTAGGTCACATGACTATGAAGGGGAGATTTTCAAACTCAGCTCAAAAATCCGGTCAGAATGGTATATAACATCACTATGTTCCATAATGATAGGGTCAGATGACTAAGCAAGCAACATTTTCAAACTCAGCTCAAAAAAGCTGTCAGAACAATGTATAAGATCACCCCATTCCTGGTGTGGGAATGAATCAGGAATGGCGTGGGAATGGACATGGAATGGGCCAGGACAAATCAGGACTATACCAGGACTCCTGGGAATGGGTAGGAATGGAAGGAATGGACTAGGAATCCACCAGGACTTTAGGAATGAACCAGGAATCCACCAGGAATGGTGGGGGAGTGTAAAGTTCAGCGAAATTATGCCCACCATCTGATGCTCTTGATATTCTTTTGATATGCTAAAGCAATGGGTCACCCAACAGAACAATTAAGGTTTGCTAGCAGCCACGATGCACATCGGAGCCTCAATCATCCTCCACGGCATCAGTCGCCCATTTTTGACAAAGAAACTGACTGAAAGCAAGTTTCTGAACTTGCACTCAGGCTCTATCTTCAGGTTTATTCAAAGCATTTCTTCTCGACTTATGGCTACTGCGCTTGCCGTAAGCTGTTGTTTCCCTATCTCACTATGTCAACTGAGCTAAACGCTCACACATCAGGGCGGCAAACTTGTTGAAAAAAGGGCTATACTGTCCATTAGGTCATTCAACAGCGAAGATCGCCAAGAGTCAGTGAAGTTCGGTGAGTAGCTCCTGCTAAGAGGATAACTCAAAGGTCAGGCATGCCAAGTGGGTGCGCAAAGATGTGACAAGGGATTCTAGGGTTGGATAGTGGTAAGACTTTGGATGTTGAGTATCAATTGGCCCTAGCTTTGCCTTCATGTTTCCTCGATGAAGCAATATAGCTTGTGCCACATCGCTGCTGCACGATAGGTTCCTCCCTCTCCAAGACTCTTGTGCATTCTCTAGCAACATCTCATTTACGCACTTGAAGCTCCATCTCTAGTTCCCTCACCCTGGGGTGAGAGATGCCATTCTCTAGTTTGAGGTACTGCAATTTCCCCCGAACAGTGTTTAGAGTGCCGAGCAACCGTCCTTCGGAACCAATTAGCAAAGCTTTATTAATGTGCAGCATCTAAAACCATCTTCAACCTCTGTTGAGGCGTCTTCATTGTGGTAAGGATAATATTCAACATCCTTGTGCAGGCAACTCTATGGGTCAAGCCTGCTACATCAGGCAGATGGACACTAGCTTGAATTCCTTCGGGTCGAAGAGATTCCTATCTCCAGCAGGGGCTGGGGCAGGGCAAGAACTTTGTGCATGATTATGTGCACGGTGCGCCTCTTCAATCTCCTTTGTCAGTCCTGCCATCTTACTGAAGTTGGATCCTGTGGCTGGCTGCGTTGGCGGTTGCAGGTGGACTTGCAGATTAAAAATGGCAGTGATGGACAACAAAGATGAGGGGGGACAGTGAAGCTAGTACCTTTGACCGCCTTAAGACATGGCTACAACAGGATCCCCATTGTCACCACCATCCTTAAAAGAAATCCCCATATTCCCATCAAAAACATCATCATCAGCCTGCAGTACTTGGGAGACCCTTACTCCTTCTTACTAGCATATCGCTTCCACCATCTATTCTTAAGGAACAAAGAACTTGAGGCAATTAATTGGGATGTTCAAGTCTGGTCTGGGGATATGGTGGTATGTAGGATGGGGGTGAATCGCAGTTACGTCAATTTGAATGCAGGGTACGAAAGAATGGGAGCACTGCAGGCAATTTCAAAGTGAGTACGAATATTGTCAAAGTTCTTCAAAGGGCTTACACTATATTGTGCCTCGAGGTTCCTGAAAGAAATTGCACCCCTCCTAGAGATAGCTGAAGAACATGGGATAGAACCTCAATTCCCAGCAGAGGTTTACATAGATTAAGGAAACATTGGTGGGATTTGGGTGCTACTACTCTATACAACACATATCTCGCTCTCCACATTGATCGCCTAAGGGATCCCATGAAGCTTGATCATATTTTTAATATCCTTCATCAAAAGCTATGCCATATGCATTAAATTGTCATATATTGTAGCTCACTGAAGTAATCTATAGACGGTTTCCCTGAAAGATGGTCGCGCGTTGTTGGCAAGTGGGCATGAATTAAAATGGCATTATTCTGTGATGCAGGATAGCATGTAGTGGCAGCATTGGAAGGATGCATGATGGTAGGCACAGGTGGTAGCTCCATGACAACAGGTTGAGAATGCATAGAGAAGCGAGGTAGAGCATAGAGATTGGCAGTGTCGGAAGACGCGCAAGTGGAGTTCCAAATGTAGTTCAGGTCTGGAGTAAGCGACAGAGCATCCATCGCTCCCTGCACTTCTCTGAAAGTCCGTCGTACGGGAGCTACAATATGGTCATTTGTGTCAGTATCAGCAGGGAAGGGGTCATGAATCCGACATATACCTAGCTGATATTTTATTCTGCGATGCAGGACATCATGTAGTGGCAGCATCGGAAGGACGTGCGTTAGTAGGCACAGGTAGTGGCTCCACAACAACAGGTTGAGAATGCATAGAGAAGTGAGGCAGAGCTGTAACAAACCGAAATACGTGACGCGAGGACAAGCAGGACGAAGCACGAGCACCACGCACGTGATAGCGGCAGTGGTGCACGACAGTCTATGGTCAGCGGTCAGACTCAGCTTCAGCTACACGAGTTTGGTGAGCTGCACCTCCCTGCGCTACTAGCGTGTCCGTTATTTCAGATAAGGAGTTTGTCACGCGGACTAAGGGAACTGTGAGTGAGAGCGTGGAATCATTGTTGATTATTAGACTAAGGTTCTACACGTGCATAACAAAGTACTTATACATCTAACTAGCGGAAGCGGCATGTTCCTAAGCTACGAGACCATGTGGAGCCTAAGGCTAAGAATACAGGATAGGGGTGAGGTTTCATACAATTGGAAATGATAATACTAAGTATAGTTCAGCATACGGAAAGACGGGACACCAGCGAGAATTGCATATACAAGTCAGAGATCCAATCTTGGAGATAGCTGTTAGGGTGGAACAAGCGCGGAACAAGCGCAAGGCATCCACAGGGCTGGTGGGATCAGAGAGTCGAAGCACACTTGCGTTGTAGAGGTGCGGACCGGGGCGTGCGCGGACGGATGCAGACGAGTACACGCGGATACGTGCAGGTGTACGTGAGTGCGGAACGAGAAAGGGACAGGAATGGGAACAAGAATTAAAAGTAGGTGAAGGACAGGGGTATCGGCGAGGGGTGTGTGAGCGATCATAACAAGAGCACAGAGATTGGCAGCATCAACAGATGCGCAAGTGGAGTTCCAGATGTAGCTTGGGTCTGGAGCAAGCAACAAAAGATTACCAAAACTTAGACAAGGGATGAAGAGCATAGTGAGAACACAAAAGTGCGGTCGAAACCTGTAGGACTCTCGAAAGGAGGCCTTCACTTGCTGATTCGGTGAGATATGATACTAATCAATATAAAGTAAATGGAGTCCATGATGGCAGAGAAGGTAATCTTCGTCCAGAAAAAACCTGCAGAGATTTCTCTCCTACGGTTTTACTGAATGAGTAGGCTTGACTTGGGGTAATGCGGTGATCAACAACTTGAAGTACAAAGTTCAAGTTGAACCTTGTGCCACCAGTGATCTTGTTTACTTGTTTATCATTGTTAGGTGGTTTATGTAATGATGTGACTTGGAAACAACAACGTCAACAATTTGCCTTCATTCTTCACCACTCCCTTCAATGTCGAGAATCAGGTTTGCATTCCGAGAACCGCAGGAGAGACCTCTCTCCACAGGTATATAGGATAAAACTTGCCCTCAAATGTTGACGTACACCCTTCTCGATGTCACGATGTACTATTCATCGTAAGTCTATTGCTTATTACTGGTATTGGTAGCTAATGATATTGTATGTAAGGTTGTTGCTGTGATCTGAACCAATGGTTGCCCAGTGATGCACTATCCATTGCATGCAGGTCATCTCATGCCAAATGAGTTAGGCTCGATTTCACTTGCATGTCTCAGGATGCTGCCAAATCAAGTGTTGCAGAAGCTCTTGTAAGGTTCAACTTCAATATATTCCAAGAGGCTTGACTTCACTTGTGCGTCTCAGGATGCTGCCAAATCCCTTTCGCCAGTATTGCAGAAGCTCTTGTAAGGTTCAACTTCGGTATATTCCAAGAGGCTTGACTTCACTTGCGCGTCTCAGGATGCTGCCAAATCCCTTTTGCCAGTATTGCAGAAGTTCTTGTAAGGCTTAACTTGGGTATATTCCAAGAGGCTTGACTTCACTTGTGCATCTCAGGATGCTGCCAAATCCCTTTCGCTAGTATTCACTGTGGACATTGGCCCATAAAAGTGCTGGATATATGGAGGGTATATTGGGAATAAAATTAGAAAATATTTTTAGTATAGTTGGCTGATAAAACTTGTATTTATTTAAAATCTGTCCTGTTATCAATACACCATATGTGGGCAAGATTTATGAGGAAGAAATTGATAATATGTTCATCATAAGTGCAGTGTATAAAGGGAAGATATTTTCAAAATTTGTTCACCATAAAAGCACAGAGGAAACATAGAATATATTGTAAAACATATTTTGAATATATCCTGAGGATATACAAACTTATCTCTCTGTGATCTATCTGTCAGTTAAACAATAAACAAAGTCTAAATTTGTTTTCCAATATCTTCATGGGATAAATTGTAAAACTAGTACTGATTGAGCTATATTTAGATTAGCTGCCATGTGCATACAGGTACACTCCATACTGGCTTGAATGATACTGCATGCCTGTGCTGTGGAAGCTCCAGTAGTAAGTATGGGCTATGAAGTGGCCATATTACAGTAGTACAGATACATGCAGTTGGTTCAGAAATAATCCATATATTGGCAGTAATGCTATGCTCACAGAATAAATTGTAAACTAGTACTGATTGAGCCCATGTATTTAGATGCCTTTGACAACACTCAAGCAATTGCTAGCTTTATGCTGCCAATGCCAGCCAAACTTCAGCTCCCCATTCAGTGCCAGGACCACAACCCAGTGCCCCATAGCCAGCCTCAGCTCCCACTCCAAAGCCAGCTCGAGGATACTGCTGTTTGACTTTCTTGCCAGAGAACTGATCTAGCATCCACTCCTTGTCTGCAACGATCTGGGTGAGCTAAATCATAGGAAAGGTGTCCTTACAGACAGGAGGGTTGCAAAAAAAGCACAGTCCTCTTTCACATGTTTTTGAAGGGGCCGTGATCCATGGACTTCTGGGTTGACTAGCATGAAAGACGCGCTGTCTACCGCCATCGTCGTCGTCATCATCACCATCCCATGTTGACCTTGCCCCTCCAGTTCGAATACCCCCAAATTCAGCTTTACCTCCTGCGAGTGAGAATGGGGTGGAAGCAACAGCGGTCCCAAAGACGCTCGCATTCACAGGAGCACCAAACGCAGCAAAATCTGTAACAACTTTACGAGGCAGGGAACCAGGAATGATGGTGGCCTTTGGGGAAGCTGGGGCTTTAACCGGAGAACATGGTGGGAGGGATGGGGCGTATGAATATGCACTACCTCCGGTCCAGCAACTTGAGGGCTGGGGCCCCAGCATTGTTTACCTTGCTATTGTTTTGCTCGTCGCTCTCTGGGCCTGTGGCGGGTCCCCGAAAAAATCTGGCATACAGCCCACACCTGGCAGCTTCCCTTTTAGCCATAGAAATCAAAATAGATCCAGGCACTTGATCACCAGTATCAGGAGTATTGGTTCCAGACGAGCTAGCAGGCATTCCTATGACTGGTTGGTGATTGGATAAAATTCCGGTAGCTGTATGTTTAATGGGTTCGAACATTAGTGAGAATTAACCCACTAGTCAGCGGAAGTTCATACCTCAGTGTCGTCCGCATTGTCGCTGGTAACTTTGACCTGAATAGACTTGGGGGCTGCTGAGAAAAGACTACAAGACCCAACATACGCCAGCCCTCAGATCAATGTACTCACTGGTCCCAGAACGGAAAGGCTTTAATCTCGATCCTTGCCTAGTCCTGCCAACGTCTTCTTTTGAGGAATGGCAAGAGGCCTGGTAATGGCGCCATGACGATGTCCAGTGCCTTTCCCCGTCCATCCCTGAGAAAGCAGGTAGGAGTGACCATCCAACGGCATGGAATCACCGGCTCATCGAAACACACTTCAAAACTGTAACTTGACCTTACTAGCAACGGTACTGCCATGATTAATGAAATTTTACAAACAGCACCTGATAAGATCTAGAGGTCAGACATTATTGATACAACCACAGATTGTTATATTTGTATTATTTAAAATACATTGGACCAGAGAGTTGATGAGAGGGCCTGACGGCGAGATTGTCCGAATGGCCGCCTGCGTTGCTACTCGCTGAGTATGACAACCAAACACGCCCTAAAAGGCAGACATACAACATCGTCTCTTCTATGCATATGTTCACTCTGGTACTAAGGTTCCTGCGAGGAACTGCAAAGGGTCAATCATCCGGTAAACGGCCGTCTAATGAAGAACCGGGGACAGCTGTCAAGAACGTACCTGTTGGACATACGCATGGTTCTCCCACAACCATGCCAGGTGTTCCCAGTCTGAGTCCATTGGCATATTGGAATTCATCAGAATTTTCATGCTATTTTGAAACAGACGTTTGAACAGGAAGCATATACAGGCGGTCATTAAAAATTCGCACCTCCCACATATCAATGGCCACTTGGCAACTCTCCCGAACCACCCAGGGAAAATCTTCTCTGTTCATCCACTCCTTCAGATGAGGTAAGACCTCAGGAGTAGCGATACCTCCAAGAGCTTTGGCAGCTTCATGGCATACCATGTCGGATTCCTGGTCATCTCGCAAGACATCCAATAGTGATGGTACAGAATGTGGTGAAAGGAGCTGTCGAAACACAAATGCAATTTCATGCCTGACGTCAGCGATCAGCGTCCAGATGAGAGTTTGAATGTAATTATGAATACAATTACTTGAACAAAGCACTGTCGTCTGCAAAACCCGAAGCAAGCGCCTCAATGGCGGCGGGTGTGCCGACATTGCGAAGGGCAAACATTGCACAATATTGCTCAAACAAAGGTAGTTTCGTGTCCAGCAACTTTGAACGTAGATCTGAAATACTTTTTTCTGACAAGTTGATCATGAGCGTCCCCGATAGGAGCCCTGAAGATGCAGGTGCAGGATTGATAGAGTGATAAAGCCTGTAGTAGAGTTAACGTGTCAAATACATCATGGCAACGGTTATTCCGCACGGAAAATCTGATTGATTCGCGCCATTTAGATGCTGCTGGCCTTCTTCAGAGTTATCCCATTCAATTTTGGCGATGGCAATTTCGCAAGTTTCCCTAACCATTCACTCTGAATCAGATAGATACTCTCGAAGAGTAGGAATAGACGATGAACCAGAAATGGCGTTAGAGCTCTTGCCACTTCGTTTTGGGTGAAGTGTCTGAAATTTATCTTTAGGCTTTTATTGGGATGCAAGTTGTCGCACTCGTACTCATGTTGACCTGCGAGGGGCATCTCTTCACTGTCCTACCAGTAACGGGATAAGTTAACAAAATGTTAGAATATAAGCGGCACATCACCTGTTTGACCCGCTTCGGTATTTGGTTGTGCACTGGTAGGGAGTCCCAGTGGTCAATCGGCTATGCCAAGGTGAGTCAGACTCAGACGTTCTGGAGAAATACCTGCACTATTACTCGTGAATTCAACCTTATTACAATTTAGCGACGGCCATGTCGACATGCGTTGCAGATCCTACTGATCCCATCCATGACATGGCATCTAGGTAGGTAAATGAATTGACATACAAGCGCAATCAGGTCAAGATCCGTCGCAATCTTCAAGTACATCTGTCATCCACGCAGGCGCATAACCATGCCTATAGAAATGCTGGATTCCTTCGGCAGCATATTCATGCATACACTTCTTGAATGATGTAGGATTGACTGCGCTGCCCACATATTCATAGACGAAAGCATTTCTGGACCTGAATTCCCAACGAAGGAGCGGAGGAAGACGACCTCTGAATGCACTTCTATAAATCTTGTTCCATCCGTAATGTGTATCCTTTCTTCTCAGTAAGCACAACCTCTATGTCTGCATGCACTTTCTGTTGGAATCTGGGTTAGGAAGGAAGCAAATTGTCAACGGGCTGTAACATCGCCTGCATACATACAGTGCTCATAGCTACAACTGCACATTGTACTCTCCAGAGCCTCTTTTGAGCGATGATGATACTCAACCCGGAAACCCAAACAAAACACCTAAAAGGGTCCTATTCGGTATAACACAAGTCAGAGGAAGGTTGTGAGTCATTCTAAACTTTCACCAATCTCCTGATATGATGGGGAAATTGATGCGAAGCTATTTCGGGATGTGCGAAGTAATTTCGAGGAGTTGCGATGATTTTCGAGACGTTGCGATGATTTTTGAGACGTTGCGATGATTTTTGAGACGTTGCGATGATTTTTGAGACGTTGCGATGATTTTTGAGACGTTGCAATATTTTTCGAGGTCACGAAATAGGTCTTGACGATATCAGTGAGTGATGTAAAAATAGATAAATGATGTGAGAGATGAACAATGATGAATACGAGAGGATGTCAATATTTTCGGAAGGCTAAACGCGAATGATCAAGTTTCAACAAAGTCCGAAGAGTTTTCGGACTGAAACTTGTGACTCAAATGATGAGAAGAGAGTTTTTAGCTCTCAACTGCTAATACTAGACTTGGGGGACGCTTCCCTTGTTATTTATCATAGATAATACAAGGTTTTTATGTTACAAGGAAATGTAGCTAAAAGGGGAAAGGAAACATGAGGGAAACATGAGGAGATGGAAAACATGTGGACTTCAGGGATAAAGTGATAACCGAATTAGAACAATAACCATGAGTCTAAGGAGTGTGGGAGACAATAAATCGAAATATAGACTGTCCTTTTGTTCTAATTTTTTGCTAAAATCACGAAAATCGCAAAATATCGCAAAGTATCGTGTGTGTGCCTTGAGGTGATGTGAGCTTCATCAATATAGCCGAAATGTGGTTCGTCGAAGTCGATTACGTAAGGGGGAAGTGATGGGAGGTATGC
>QMFE01006965.1:0-15141 GCA_003314665.1 Tricholoma sp. MG77 | reverse complement strand
CTGTCCGTCATCCGTTCTGTCCCTCCCCAGCACGTTCTCGGTTCGTAACACAAACCCTATACAGGGGAGGAAACATTTTGCAGAGGTTGGCTGAGGCTTTTCATAAAAATACCCAGCCCACAATGTTCCACAAATCCGTCCCTATGCACTTCCACAACTTTGAGGATCTATTCACAAAATCATTGTTCAATTGCCTCCCTGATCACAAGGTGTGGGATCATGCCATTGAACTAATCCCAGGTGTGAAAGCGTCAAGCTGCAAGGTCTACCCTGTTACAAATTTCCTTTAGTCAGTGGTCCGGACTTGTCATATGCTTTACTCAGCAGGCCAGACACATTTCCTTTGATATCGGACCCATTTCCTTTTCTAGATACCGATTCCCATGGTACCTCACATCCTCCACATGTTACTGACGTATGTCGTTTCGGACTGACATTGACAGCTGTTGCAATATGCTGCGCATATTACCATTGCTTATCTACCAGTAGTATTGCTAGTACATATCGCCTTACACATCCCTCTTTTGATTGGTAGATAAGGTAGTTACTACATGTATATAAACTGTAGTAGTTCACGGGTCAAGGCTCTTCAGCTTGACCTAAGCAATCAACAGTCTCAACTCGCTCACTGCGCCCGGGCTAAGGACACCCCTTAGTGGCTGATAACTTGAACTACTGAGAACCCCTTGGTAGCTTCCCAGACGACAAACTAGTGGGAACCCCCCATTGTAGGTATCATGTATTGGAGAGTAGCCCAATATGTTAGGTCGAGTACCTAGTTGACTGAGTTAGACCTATTGCGTAACAAAAGGTCAAGCTGATCATACGTGCCCACCTATCTCAGGTGTAGGTGAAACACAGACACCATGCGCTGTTCAGTGTATACCCAGCGCCAGCATTGGAGTCGCCCACCCAGACACATGGGACCGACAGAGAGTCCTTTGATATTCAAGATATCAGAGAAGCACATCAGATTTTCCAAGGACAAGAAGTATTGGGTATACTTAGGGACAGGAGACCCAGTGGAGGAATCACATTTCACTCCAACAGACAGACCGCTTAAGAGCAGACCACCCACCAGAATTTCGAGAGAGTCCTTGAAAGAAGAAGACACCCTATTCAGAGCAGCTATCACTGACTCATGAACAGGATTTGCACAGATGTCGGGAGAACCAATAACAGAAGAAGAAGAAGAAGAGCCAGGCTTTTCTTTATACAAACCAGTGCAACCATGCATGACTTCCTTTTTCCCCTCATTCTTCTCAGAACTCGCCGCATCAGGAAACATACCGCTACCACCTTCTACTCCCACCACTCCAGACGAGAAGCGACACCTGTTCTCTTTTTCACTACAACCGTCCGGTCATTATAAAGTCTTGTCAAAGATGCCCGACCAAGTGAAAATCAGGACTCCTTCTGATTTCATGGGAGTAAAGGAGTTAGCAAGCAAGTTCATAGGAGAAGTTGGACTTTATCTTCGGATTAATGCTGCAATCTATGACACTGATGAGAAGAAATAGGCTTCGCCCTATTGTTCATGACAGGAGGCATAGCAGCAGAATGGAAAGAAGTCAAGACTAGGCAGTTTATCATGGCGAACAACTTCAGAACCTGGGAAATTTTCAAAACCGCATTTCTCACTGTATTCTTGCCAATTGACAATGCAGGAACCGAGCTGAAGCAGCTCAAACAAACCGGAGATGTAGAGGAGTATATCTCAAAGTTCAGAATCTTGTCAGGAAGGTCGATGATCACTGAAGACACCGCCCTCATTGAATACTTCATGGATGGATTAAAGTCTAAGTTGCTTGAATGGGTTTGGAACATGGACAGTGTTCCCAACACCATAGAGAACTGGTACAAAGCAGCATCCAAGTATGACAGACAGTGGAGAAGAGCATTGGCTATCGGCAGGAAAGCCACCCCAAAGCCCATCGCTACCGCTACCGCGAATGGTACCCCCTCGCACTTCGACCGTACCAGAGACCCCAATGCCATGGACATTGCTGCGATCATGACCAGAGAACAGCGAATCGACCACATGAAGCGGAACCTTTGCTTCAAGTGTCACCTCCCAGGACACCAGTCAAAAGTCTGCAGCAAGAAGAACAGTGGCTGTAGGCCCTACCAGAAGGTGATGTCAGGAAGAGACACACATGGAAAGATATGTGCTATTGTGAATGACTTGGAAGGTGCTGAAAGAGATGAGGCTATGAAGTTACTTGAAGAATCAGGTTTTTAAATCCACGGCCCACCTCGACGTTGGACCCTGCGGAAGTTTCTGTCTCATCTGTACTTGTAGCCAATATGGAGAATCAATCTATGCATTTACCAATCTCCATGGCAGATGAGCAGAAAACCGTCGACCTGAACGCACTCCTAGACTGTGGAGCAGGAGTAACTTTCATGGACTCAGACTTTGCATGAAAGAATGGAGTGAGGCTTACTCCACTCGCCAAGCCAGTCAAAGTGAGGAATGTAGATGGGACCCTGAACAAAAAAGGGACAATCACCCATTCTGTGAGAATGACCCTCAATGTCAACGGGAGGAGCTGGAACACCAGATTCCTTGTTGCAGGACTGGGAAAGGAGTCAATCATCTTAGGACTCCCATGGCTGAAAGAACATAACCTGGTGATTGACTGGAGGAAAGGTACTTTTGAGTACTGAGAGACATGCTCCCTGGAGATAGCCAGGAGAGTAGTAGCAAAAACTAGGAAGATGATGCAAGGGTTGGCCTTCGATTGGAAGCCGAAAACCCTGGATTTGAGGATATCGTGAACCCATGTCAGTGATGAACAGGATGAGAAAGTGCTCTCTGGCATCGGCCAGGAGAGCGGTGGCGAGAACTAGGGAGTTAGCGAAGAGGTTGGCCTGTGAACAGAGCCCAAGGACCCCTAAGCCGAGGACACCTAAAGCTCGCATTGAGGAAGAACCAGAAGAGGAGATCGTAATTGAGACACTCTCGAACACAGAACCCATCGGACCCCAGGACGAAGAAGAGGCTGTTGTCGATGCTCTTCCTCATGAAGAACTGATCACTCAGGACACACAACTGGCACCGGAAAATCAAGAAGAACTACTGTCTCTCATCCCCGATACAGAGGAAGACGAAGAGTTAGCACCAGATGAACTCTTGATCGCATACATCAAAGGCGAACCTGTCATTGGCATTTTTGACCCTGGAAAGACTCCATTGACGACGGAGTATGATGAGCCAATGTACGGATGGAATAGGCAAACAGTGACCATATCACGGATTGTTCAATCCAGGACCTATTTGAGGTACTGTCATGGACAGAACATCTGGATTAGGGCAAAAACATCGGTTTCTCAATGGCTAGCACATGAAAGCGAGAAAGACCAGGCTGACAATAAGAAAACACTTGACGAATTACTCCCTGACCATTACAAGGAGTATAAACGAGTGTTTGAAAAAGAGGCCTCAGAATGCTTTCCTGAATCGAAGCCTTGGGACCACGCAATCAATTTAAAACCGGACTTTATGGCAAAAGACTGCAAGGTTTATCCCTTGTCCCCTAGGGAACAGTCATTGATGGATGACTTCATCGATGAAAACCTGAGGAAAGGATACATTAGGTCATCCAAGTCCCCTATGGTGTCACCTTTCTTCTTCACCAGCAAGAAAGATGCAGAGGCTTTACGGCCTTGTCAAGACTACCGGTATTTAAATGATGGAACGATCAAGAACGCCTACCCATTGCCATTGGTGTCAGATCTATTGGACAAATTGAAGGGAGCCAAGTGGTTCACGAAATTGGACATAAGATGGGGATATCATAATGTCAGGATTAAGGATGGAGATCAATGGAAAGGAGCCTTCAAAACGAATAAGGGACTGTTTGAACCGACAGTCAGCGACATTCCAAGTGATGATGAATGATCATTTCAGGGATATGTTGGACGAAGGATGGGTCATTATTTACATGAACGACATCCTAATATTCTCCAACGACCTAGAGGAACATCAGAAATGGATGTGATGAATCCTGCAAAGACTTCAGGAACATGATTTATACCTAAAGGCAGGAAAGTGCAAATTTGACGTACAAGAAGTTGAGTTCCTAGGCATGATCATATCACTGGACAGAATCACGATGGACCCCACGAAACTGGCAGGAATACAAGACTGGCCAGCACTGACAAATGTGAAAGCGGTCAGGTCATTCCTAGGGTTTGGGAATTTCTACAGGAGATTCATTGGACACTTTGCCGAAGCAGGAAGGCCCCTAGAAGAAGTTCACAGAAGAACCAGTATTGCTGATGCCCGACACTGCAAAGCTGTTTACCGTCGAGTCGGACGCCTCTAAACACACAACAGGGGCAGTCCTACAACAAAAGGATAGCAACAGAGATTGGCACCCATGCGGGTATATTTCGCATTCATTCACACAGACGGAACGGAATTACGAGATTTACAACAGAGAGCTCTTAGGGATAGTACGAGCCCTGGAGACGTGGAAACATTATCTACTCAGATCAGCACACCCAGTGACAATTCTTTCCGACCATAAGAATTTGACATACTTCAGGACGGCACAGAAACTAAATCGATGACAGGCATGATGGAGTCTATTCCTATCGGAATTTGACTTAAAACTCATCCACATACCTGGATCACAAATGGTGCAAAGCGATGCACTGTCGAGAAGACTGGATCACGTTCCAGAGAATGACACAGATAATGAAGACATCACACTACTCCCCGACGTGCTGTTTGTCCGATTCATTGACACAGAAATACAAGACTTATTCGCAGAGTGAATAATGAAAGAAGACATTGTAAAGGGTGCGATTTTGGCACTAAAAACAAATGGGACACCACCTATAAGATCTTCCTTGATGGATTGGAAGGTAGAAAATGGGTTACTGTTCTTCAGGGACAGATGTTACATTCCAAACAATGAAGAACTGAGACAACAACTTGTAGAGAAGTACCACAATTCCCTACCAAGCAGACATCCTTGTAAGCCTTACGGTTTACCAACCAAGCTTACTACAGTTCCCATAATGTGTATATATACTATCTGGTAGTCAACAATACAACTGTTGATTATAACGCCTTTTGGTGTAATGGTTTAGATGCAGATAGTCTGACCCTCTTACAATCCTGGATATACATGCACCTTTCCTTTACGAGGCCCAAGGACCATCATCGCATCACCATGATCTGCGTGATTGAAGACATTTCCCTGGGCCCGACCACGTAACACTCCACCAGCTGTACATGAGGCACCCTGCAATGCATGGCGAGCTGGACTATTTGGAGGACTTGTCATATGGACATCATGAACGGCAGCAGAGTCCTCACTCATGTTGACCATGGTGTCGGTGGTGGCAGTGTTGGTGTTGGCAGCAGCAGTGTTGGCAGCGGTGGGGTTGGCGGCAGTGGTGGTGGAAGCAGCAGTGTAGGTGTAGGTGTTGGCGGTGATGGCTTTGGGGTTGGCAGTGTTAGTGTTTGGGGCATTGGCGTTGGCATCATTGTTCCTGTTGTTGCTGTTGCCGTTGCTGTGGTTGCTGTGGTTGTCGTTGGCAGCAGCGGCGTTGGTGTTGGCAGTGGTGGCCTTGGTGTTGGCAGTGGCAGTGGCATTGGCATTGGTGTTGGTGGTGGTGATGTTGGCATTGGCGTTGTGGATGGTCCTGTTGTTGCTGTTGCTGTTGCTGTGGTCGTTGTCGTCGCCGTGGTTGGCCCTGCCTTCCTTGTGTCCTTTGGCGTCATCTCCCTTGTTTCCCTCCCCGTCTTTGCCCTCTTCATCTTCTTCGTCTTCTTCATCTTCTTTGTCTTTGTCTTCTTTGTCTTTGTCTTCGTTGTCTTCTTTGTTTTTGTCTTCTTTGTCTTCTTTGTCTTTGTCTTCTTTGTCTTTGTCTTTGTCTTTGTCATTGTCATCCTTCTCATTGCTGTTGTCTTCCTGGTCATTGGTGGTCTTGTTCTTGCTGGTCTTGTGCTTGCCATACCTGCTTATCTTGTCTTCGTCGTTGTCTGGCCTGTCGTTCTTCTTGTTCTTGGGGTTGGTGTCAGATTGGTGTTTGCGGGTGCTGGCGAGGGCGGGTCGTGGTGGCATGAAGCTGGTGGCAACCAAGCAAGAGCGCTTGGGCAGGGCAATAGCGAGCCTGCTGTCCTTGAGCACCTGCTCTGTCCTGTAGAAAAAAGATTATGTTAGTTAGTTGTAATTTGAATGAACCCGAAAAGATAGAGAGAAAAAAACTCACCTTGTGAGATGAGTGGGCGTAGTGGCAGCTGCATCCTTGCAAGCTCGAGCTGCCATAGTTTTCCTATGAGGGGGGATGAGCAAGCAGACGACAGGGGACGGTGGAACTCACCTGGCCATCTTCTGATTCGTTCTTTTTGCCGTTCCTTTCTTCTTCTTTCCCCCGCCCATAATTTCTCCATCATTGGCAGTTGTCGTTCTCTTTTTTTTGGCTTTGGCTGTGGTGTCAGCTGCTGATGTGGCACATTTGCGGGTGCCGGTTGTTGATGTTGTCGACGGCAGGGGCGAGCCACTGCGGTGGAGGCTGCTCCTGGTCCTGGATGGGGTGTTGGTTGATCACGTTTGCACGGTTTTGATGTGGTGGTAGCTGCTTGCAGTGGTGGAGGGCGATGTGGTGGAAGATAAGCGCAGATAAGCGCCGTTGATGAGGCTGAACCCAAAACCTCAGCTAGAACAGTATGAGGGGCCAGTAGTCCAGCTGGTATGCAAGGCTCTGTAGTCTAATGGTGAAATGTTTGTCTTACCATAGATAAAGTTTCCCAGGCTTCGAGTTCGACTCTCGATGGTAGCACTATTTTTCTATTTATAATTGAGGACAACGTGACCTAACTAGGACTCGGACGAGCTCAGAATATTCCTAGCAATTCCTAGCAATTTCCATTCAGAGTCTGAAAGGACTCCTACCAAGAAATTCCGAGTCCTACCACATTATTAGGAATTCACTAGGACTTCACTCGGACTCCGATCGGACAACATTAGGACTAGGAATGCAACTTTGGCAGAAACTCCTGCCAAAAAAATTCCTAGTAAATTCCGCTCGGAATCCTAATGTTCCGATCGGAATAGGTGGGGGAGAGTAAAGAGCTCAAAACTTTGTCAACGACCTTTTGCACAGTCTAATTACATTCCTCGCCTAGTCCGTCGGCCATGTCATCATGTTCCATCTAAACAAATTGTTTTAGGACTGTAAAATTATGATCTACGCACAAAACATATCATTTTCTCGCAAAAACCCTTCCCCCATACTTCGAAGTCGAGATCTTCTGCCATACCGCGATCTGGCATGGCCTTGGCATAGTCGAGGATTTCGCTTTGTAGTTCGAACAGGATAGACATGAGGTAATGATGATGGTAGAAGAGAGAACGATGATGCAGGACGAGATTGATTATGATCTTTGTTTATCTTTTTCAACACAACCTCGTGATCAGCACGTGACACAGTTCGGCTGACTGGGACAGTCAGGATTTTAGTAAGGGGGAGGATGATAGGTCCACTTCGTGGTTCAAGCTCTGAAACGACTTCCAGACATTGCACCACCTTTGTATCGCACTGCCATGACACTATGAACTTCCATGAATATCTACGAACCCCGCGAAACGACTGCGAAATGACTTCGACACTATTTCGAGACATTTTGAGCACTTCGAAAAACTTCGAACGACTTCGCAACACTTCAAACATGGTCAGCCGCCGTAGGAATATCTTTGAACACCTTTTCCGCACTTCCACAGGTTATGCTGATGTATGGTAAGCGTGGACTACTTCTTGATCCGGTACTGTCACCTACTTTGAATATTCCCATGGTTCAAGAGGGCAAAATCGAAGGGAAACTACATACCTGGACCATAGAATAGTATATCTACACTCCTAAGGCAAAGGAACGGACCCCTCTAAGGTGCAATCATTTGCCATGCCGGACAGTCAGCCACCGGTTGCCACTTTGGGACTACGGCAAACAATGTTGCAAGAGAACACCATAACAGCGCAAAGACGGACTAACCCCGCAGCGACGATGCCGGAACGGACCACCAACACTGTCAAAGAGAAGCCCCTGGCTCCTTCACAGGCGGAGAAAGGTAGGACCACCAGGCGAATGGGCGCAGCAGCACAGATCAACACCAGCTCAGGAGACATCCCCGATGCGGAGACAGGTCTCTCTTGGCTAGTAGCGAAGGGATTACTGGCACCTTCGGGCACAACACCAACACTAGCATCTTTAGCCGAAACCCTGTTCCAGGTCAGGGCGCTCCCAAACACCCCACTGCAGACTCTCAATGGGATCCGCACGGTAGCTTTTCTACTTCAAGAATCAGAACTAACATCCACAGCAAGAGAAATATCTACTCTAGTGTCTAAGGAACTCGCTCCCATCATAGATGGCCTACAGTCCAACCTCAGGCAAAAAACGGAAGAAGTCCTGACCAAGTTACACGAAAAAGCGGCAGAGGTAATGACACAGACCAAAACATCTATCGAAGAGCTAGGTAAAGTAACAGATCAAATGATTGATACAGCAGAAAGAGAGAGAATGACTACAACGTATCGGGATGCTCTGAACCAGGGAATAACGGGCCCACTGATCCAAGTAGACCCGAGAGTCAGGGCAAGGGAAAGTATAAGGGCAAGGCAATTTCTATGGACCCTCTCTGAAGAAACGCAAGAACTAAAATCTTTGCCAGCCCCACAGTTACTGAAACAGCTAAATGGTAAATTGGCCAAAGCCGCAAAGACAACAAATGAAGAGTGCAAACTTCGATCAGCAATGTGGCTCAAAAATGGGGGACTACTCATCGAGGCAAGCGACAACAAATCGGCGGCATGGCTATGTAGCAAAGCAAATATTCTACACATGGAATGCGAACTAGGCACCACAATCCTCACTGAATTACGCAACTTCAACACCATGGCCTACTTTGTCCCACTGACGTTCAGCACAACCGAAAAGTCACACATAGAAGAAGTAACTGAGGCAAACGACCTACCCAATGGATCCATCAGCAAGTGCAGATGGGCTAAGGCTCCTGAGCGCCGAAACCCAAACCAAATGGTAGGACATGTAGTTATCACATTTACAGACCCAGACAGCGCAAACAAAGCAATCCTCAATGGCCTCGTTATTTGCAACAAGAAGGTGTCAGTAACCAAATGCAAATGCGAGCCAGTTAGATGCCTTAAGTGCCAAGGCTACAACCATGTGGCGAACGAGTGCATTATTCGAAGAGACATCTGTGCTAAATGCGGGGAAAACCATAGAACAAACGACTGTACCAAATCGACGCTCCTATGCACACCATGTGGTACAAGTGGTCATGCAAGTAACAACTGAACGTGCCCCACATTCCTCAGGAAGTGTGCAGAACATGACGCGAAAAACCCGGAGAACCAGCTCCCCTTTTTCCCATCCACTGAGGCCTGGACATGGGAGTCGGCACCACCAAGTGGGCAGAAGACAGCAGTCTCGGTAGGTCTAGAAGAGTTTGTAAGACCAAACAGGAATGGCAAGATGCAACAAACCCAACTCCTGTTCCGGCCAAGACAGATAGCCCTGAATGGACGGGAACTCGAACGTCACTCATGGGACAGGCATGAACTGGACGCGACCAATGAATGACGAAGCGAACAGGGTAACAAAGTTAAGAATCCTTCAACTAAATCTAAACAAATCAGTTACTGCTCACCTAGAACTTATCAACTCACTGGCAGCACACTGGGATGTCGTACTAATCCAAGAACCATACATCACCTTTTTCAGCAGCATCAGAACTCCGAATCGCTTTATCTCAGTATCACCCACTTCACAGGGAACCCTGGACTCCCCGGTACATTCCACGATCTGGGTAAATTCAGCCTTATCTACAAATAACTGGAAAATAATGGACATCCCCGACACAAACGACGTGGCAGCGATCGAACTAAAGGGCAGCTATGGCAGACTTCAAATTTTCAGTATCTATAACGCGGGTGAGCACTCGGACTCTCTGACGATTTTAAGACAGCATATGCAAGGCGTACAAAATGGGCCCCAAGGGCAGCAGGACTGTCACGTTTTGTGGGGTGGAGATTTCAACCCATGTGGGACAAGGATGAAGACACGCATCTATTTACAGCAAAAGCCCTCAAAGACGCAGGAGAACTGATCGACCTAGTAGCAGATCAAGAAATGTACATGCCATTGCCAAAGGGTATCCTGACCCTCAAACACATGGTGACAAAATGACTCTCTAGGCCTGACAATGTTTTTTGCACAGTAGGTCTCATTAACCATGTGGTGAAATGTGATGTAATTCCAGAGAGGCAACCGGGCAAAACCGACCATTACCCAGTAGTGACAATACTAGAACTAACACAGGAAAGAACGACAACGCAACCATCGCGAAACTTCAGGGAAACGGACTGGGACAGTTTCAACAGCTTTCTTGGGAAAGAATTAGTGGTAATACCAATTCCCTCTGAGATCCAAACTGATGCAGACCTGGGCAGGGAAATCAAGCAGCTCACAGCAATAATTTAGAAAGCAATCAAACATGAAGTGCCAGAGAACAACCCATGCCCACTGTCTAAAAGGTGGTGGACAAAAGACCTATCGAAGATGAAGAAGGTAGTTAACCGCATACACGCTGAATCATTCAAAAACCGGGCAGTAGAAGATCACCCAAGTCACCAAGACCTCTGGCAAGCCCAACAAAAGTATGCGGCAGACATTGTCAAAGCCAAAATGGATCACTGGAACAACTACCTGGAAAATGCGGACAGCTCAACCATCTGGACAGCGAACAAGTACATCACGAACCCAGTAGGCGATGGGGGCCAGTCAAGAATTCCCACGTTAAAGGTAAAGGGAAACGACGGTTTTGTAAGAGAGGTAAACACGAATGAGGGGAAGGCCAAGGCACTGGCAGAAGTTTTCTTCCCTCCAAAGCCTGCATCATCATCAGTCCCGCAAGAGTACAACTACCCAGACCCATTACCATCACCACCGCCAATCACAGAGGAGCAGATTCACGCACACATAACAAAGTTGTCACCGTACAAAGCACCAGGGCCAGATGGGATACCAAACATCGTCCTACAGAAGTCGGCAAGTCTAATAGTCCCACACTTACTTCCAATCTACAGATCGATAATGAGGTTTGGAGTCTACTACAATGGTTGGCAGGAATCCACGACGTGTGTACTGAGGAAACCAGGAAAACCAAGTTACGAAGTTCCCAAAGCATACCGTCCCATTGCTCTACTCTGTACCATGGCCAAGGTCCTCACATCCATAGTGTCCGAAAATTTCATCGCAGTAACGGAGCGACATCAGCTGCTGCCAGACACACTTCGGGGGAAGACCCTGCAGGAGTACAACTGACGCCGTACACCTGTTGGTCCATCGAGTCAAAGAAGCATGGAGAAAGAAAAAAGTGGTATCAATTCTTTTTCTGGACATAGAAGGAGCCTTCCCCAATGCGGTGACAGATCGACTACTACACAACATGAAGAAGAGACAAGTACCCGAGAAAATAGTGAAATTCATTGAACGGCTCTTGAAGGGAAGGTCAACACGACTAAAGTTCGACGATTATGTATCAGAACGGATACCCATCAACAATGGAGTAGGCCAAGGGGACCCAGTATCATTGCCATCTTTTAACTACTATAATGCAGACTTACTCGAGCTAAGCATCATTTTACAGGCACTAGGGTACATGGACGACACAATGGTAATGGCAGTTGGAGAAAACTTCGGGGAAACCACCCAAGCTATACAAGAGCACATGGAAGGGGAAAGTGGCGGGTTCAAATGGTCTGCTGACCACAACTCTAGGTTCAAGATCAACAAACTGGCTATCATGCACTTGGGACACAAAAAGCTCAAATCACCGACGGGTTCCTTCCGCCCTTTGCACAAACCAAAGCTATTTCTACAAGGCAAGGAGGTCAAAGCGGTAGAATGCTACAAATATCTTGGGATAGTCATCGACGACAAGCTAACCTGGAGAAAGCATGAAGACAAAGCCATAGAAAATGCAACCAAATGGATAATGCAATGCTGACGTCTTGCATGGACTAATGTAGGACTTTCACCGAAACTCATGCGTCAACTATACATGTCGGTGGCCATGCCAAAGATGACATACGGAGCTGAAATATGGTACAATCCACCGTGGAAAATTCCAGGCTCCAAACGAAAGCCAGGGTCGGTAAGAGTACTGCGACAACTAACAAGAGTGCAACGGATGGCCACACTAGCGATAAACAGAGCGCTTCGCACCACACCATCAGATATACTGGACATACATGCAGGTATCCCACCACTTGAACTTACAATGCTGAAAGTCTGTCACAGAGCACTAACCCGGATATGCACTCTACCTGAGCTACATCCATTGCACCAGATGATACGTGAATATCGCACAGTACATGCAAGAAAACATTGCACGCCGCTCCACAAATTAATGGATCTGTTCCCTGAGATACATCCAGACGAAATCGAGAGCATAACTCCCAACCTCCACCCCTTCCCATATGCTAACCTGCCCTTTACCACAGAGATAGCCAAGGACCGGGAGTCCTCCATTTGCAATGAGGCAACAAGCGAGCCAGAAATCAAAGTCTTCACTGATGGATCAGGCCTGGAAGGTAGAATAGGAGCAGCAGTGGTAATGTACAGGAATGGAAGACCCGCACCAGCCAAGGTTCTAAGGTATCATCTGGGAAGCGCAACAAAATTCACATCATTCAAGGCGGAAGTAGTAGGTGCTCTTCTGGGCATATGGATGATCAGAACGGAACATGTAGCAGGGCGTCTCCCAATATCCGTACTAACAGACAGTCAGGCCTTCATCAAGAGAATCAGGACACGCAAAGCAGCCACAGCCCAATACCTGATCGAAAATTTCCTAACCACAGCAGACAGCATCAATATAGCTAGCGCAAACCCCAACTCGAAACGGTTCCAACTAGCATGGATCTCAGGCCATAGTGGTGTACAAGGCAACAAAGAAGCAAAAAGAGCAGCCCGGGGTGACTCAAGCCCTCAACATATACTGCCACCCCTACTTCAGGGAGAACTCCCAGCGAGCATAGCGGCAGTAAAGCAGAAATTCCACAGAGAAATGACTGGTAAGTGGAAAGATATGTGGCTAGCCTCACCACGTCAACCAAAGCTAAGTCGTCTCAACCCACATTTTACATACAGACAATATGCTAAATTACAGGCGGAACTTAAAAGGCAACAGATCAGCATACTGACGCAAATACGCACAGGACATATACCACTCAACTTCTACCTACATCGCATCAAGAAATCAGAAACGAGCACCTGTACAGCATGTCAGGGGCGAGGACCTCCAGCAAAGGAAACCATAACCCACTTTCTTTTCGAATGCGAGGCATACAATAGGGAATGACATGAGATGGACCAACAGATGAGAAGGGACTCTAGGGACCTCGCGGTGCTACTAAGCACAGAGAAAGGGGTCAAAGCACTAGTCAGCTACGTAAACAAAATGGGCCGTTTACACTCAGAAAAAGGTGAATACACAATCTCATAGGGAACACTTACTCGCAATGCACCCACAGGCATAACTCAAGCATTTTATCCCCACCAACTGATCTTATATGCATCTTTAATCCAACTCACTTGCCTGCGACACAAAGGACCAGCAGAAACGATCGAAGTACCTAGAACAAGTTATCCGAAACAGCAAACTCAACAGCTACAATGTCCGATTTGTGCCTGCCATTTCATGGCCAGGTGCTTAACAGCCATATAACCCACCCAAATAGCAATCACATCAGGAAATGTAGGAAGAGGTCGAAGTAGGTCCCACGGTCCTAAACGATTCAACAAATCGGTCCTCAGGGGGAGCGATTGCCTAGGGCATGCCGTCTGAGGAGCAAGGATTGGGGTGAGGGCAAGGCAACGGGGCCAAGTAGATACTCTAAGATGTAAGGACCATAATAGGGTGTTTCCTGAAAGGTCATAAAATTGACAATAAATAATAAATAAATAAAAATGGTAAGCGTATCGGACACAGGACGACAAGGCAATACACCATTTAGGACGCAATGAGGTGTTTTTTGACATTTTCATGATTTATTAGAACAATCAGACAAGTACTTTTGATATATTATGACCTTAAAACATTTTCTTTCATATCATTTCTCATTTACTCAGTGACATAGGTTTATTATTTTAGCCTCTTATCTTGCCTCATGTAGGCCTCATGTTTTATTTCCTTTTTGGTACTATCTTTCAAAACTTATTTAAACTTGTACTAGTTACTTACAACAGAGAAAAAGACCTTGCTTTTCACCTCTCATTGTTTGATTTAAGAGTCTCTCTCTTGAGTCCAAGTCTTATATCTTATCGCTAAGTTCTGCGAATCGTCGCGAACTTCTTCAAACTTTGTTTTAGCATCTTGTTCTATTGACTATTATTGTTCATCATTATCACATATCACTAAACACCACCTCCACCATCCTGCGATATTATTTGCACTCTTCCAAACCTCTCGAGACCATTTCATGTTTCTTCGAACTAGTTTGCATCACATCACAGTACTTCGCAGACCTTCAAACTACTTCGCGGCTCATCTGTTCGCCCATGGTTATAGTTGGTGATATTTAGGACCACCTCACAACCTTCCTCTAACTCGTGTTATACCTTTTGAAGCCATTTAGTAGGTTTTGTTAGGGTTTCCGGGTTGAGTACCATCAGCGCACAACCACCACAGTTCTCGCTCCGAAGTTATGGTCCATCCATAAACCGAACAAGAGGCGTAACCCTATTGGGAAAGTGGTTGAAGCCAAGACCATGTGTTTTAGCATAGCTCCGTGTTCACCCAACATCAGCTAAGTCCTTAGTGCACATTCTCGCACTGTTTCCCAGTACCACTGAGCTGTACCCGATCCTTCCTACAACCCCGTCCTACGGCATTCCGGGTTCGTAACAGCTAGGAAGCTCAACTCACTGTGATATCCATGCATCACACTTCCAAACACCTATTAGCCCTGACACCCCACCCCACCAAACATTCATTAAAAGAACCACTGTGCTTTGTACAGAAGATACACACACAAACAGACAGCTGGAGGATATAACATCCCCACCACATACCTCGTTATGAAATCTGCATTCCC